>JASAMX010022120.1:0-97569 GCA_030248175.1 Microlaimidae sp. YZB2_3
CTTTGTTTCGTCTTTTGCTAGAATATTTATTTATTTCTGTTTGCAAAAAAATAAAAATTTAGGACAAAATGCCAGCGTTCGCAGCTATATAAGAGAAACGTCAAAAAACGGAAAAAATTCCCTCGCGCAAATTTTTTCTGCGGAAATAATCTTTCAGCGAAAATAATGCTGAGAAAATACTGCTGTGGAAATTTTTTCCGCGGAAATTGTTGTTGCGGAAATATTTACCTAGAACCAGATAAACTGCGTTTTATTGAAATAAAATGTTGTAAAGAAATTATTTATAAATAAAAAACAGATAAATATGAGAATAAAAGCCTTTAGCCTTTTAGCCCTTTAAAAATTTGCATTTGGGTTTTAAATTAAGTAAATTGATAAATAATTATTAAAATACGGGTTTTGATCTTTATTGTTAAGCCGATTTCGTTAAAAATTTTGAATGACTTTGTTGTTAAATAGTCGATTTAATCGTGCAATTTTCGCGGTCAGCTAGATTTTATTTGCCTATAGCTGTCTTCCAGTTTTTTATTTGTTTTTTTAATGAGTCTCCTCACAGGTAGTAAGAAAAATTTCACCTGTAAAAAATTAATGTTTTCAAGTGTTTTTATTACTTAGTTATTACGACGCTTAAAACTTGGTAAAGCGTTTAAAAAAAATCATTGTTGTATTTGTATCATTATTTAAAAAAAATCATACAATATTGAATTAGTGTTTTTGTCATAATTGAGTTATCTTAAACAAAATTATGTCTAAGTGGATTTAGTTGACATATCTTTTTGTTTATAGTTAAAATATCACAATTTTATGTTACACAATTGTTTTGGTCGTAATTGTGTGTGCGACCAGATGTGTCCAAATTTAATTTGGCTTTAAAGCTGTTTTGCATTCCTTATTTAATGTTTTTTGTTCCAGAAAACTAAAATTTGAACATTTCATAATAATAACTAGACCTCAGTACATCCCGTGCTTTTTTTCGTTAATCAGACTACTATCTTTTGGTGTTTTTTTGTTGTTTTGTTTTTGTGGTTGTTGTTTTTTGTGTTTGGTGTAGGGTGTGTAATTGGCAAGACCACGTTGTTGTTGTTTGTATTGTTTGAGTGTGGTTTGCCCGCATTTCGCATGTACGCATTTCGCATGTCAGTGTGGTGTGTGTTTGTTTTTGCATTGTATTAGTATTTTTGTTTGTCAGTAATGTTTTTGTTGCATATTATGTTACATGTACCGTATATTACTGTGACCCTGGAACCAGGGTTGGTTTCAACGTCCCCTGCGCGCAGTATTTGAAGCTCCAGCCAGAGCGCGGGTTTCGAATTGGAGCTTGGCAAAAAGGTGCCAGATGGCGTCTGGTTTTGATTTGGTCCTGATTTTAAGATGAAGCATTGAAAGATGTTGTTTTGCTTCGTTTTGCATTCCCACCACGTGCAGGCCAGGATACTGGAAATGTCACAAAACCATCAGCTCTGCCTTTGTCGTTTTTAACAAAATGTGATTATTCAACATTTTGCACGTAAGCAGTTGATCTATGTTTTTTGTTAATCTAATGCTAATTGTTCTTTTTAGTAGTGCGACCATCGAAATTGTTGACATCCTCCTAAAACGTAAGGGTACCTCCCGACACCCCCTATAATTTAGGGGGTCCAAGGATATTTAGAGTTTACACAAAAAAAATTTGGGACACCCCCCAAATTTATGTAGTCGGGTATAATTCCCATCAAAAATCCATACCCTATAAATGCGGCTCCAGTACTATTGTGCAGTTAGTTACCTAAAGACGCGGCCAGGAGGCGATGAACCATAACGTCTGGATAACGACGGATGGGGAAGTGAAATGTGTGTAGAAGGGGACGTTGAGGGCGTAATGGCAGTTGTAGTACTCGGGGGCGAGCATACCCGTACAGAGATAGAGCGGCAACTGAAAATCAACAAAACAAAACAGTAAAATAAACTAATTAAAACTAAAAATCATCACAATGTTTAGGCTATAAATTTCTGCTGAGCACGCTAACTCTGCAAATTTTCTCACTTTGATGACTTCACTCACAGAGTTGGGTGTATGATACTAAGAATTTATTTTACATCCGCTGTCCTACGAATATTTTGGGTTTATTCATAATAAAAAAACAATTAATTTTTGCTGAAAATACCACGTTTAAAAATTTAATTACTTTTCATGGGTCGCATACACAGCTGGGATATGACGGCGTGAATGGCTAGGGCTTTTTCTGAAGTTCCAGAGTGCTTTAATAGCGACTCTAGAAAATTTGGGGGGGCTGGTTCCATTTTAACTTTAATCCTTAACAATGGCGAGGCTCTGTAAATTTAATATTACAAATTATTGGCGTTTTAAAAACTGGATGACTGATTAAAAACCCGATTAGAATTAAAATTAAAAACCCAATTACTGCCGACACTACCCTAAAATTTGGGGGTACCGCAGACACCCCCAGGTGGGCAGGGGGTTATAGGTGTAGCCCCCTCCCTAGCCGACTAGCCGACACCCTCCCCCCCAAAAAAATTGGGGGGGGGGGGGTCCCAGTACTAAAAAGTAAAGAATGGGGTATTTAAGGTATATCCAAAAAAAATTTTTGGGACACCCCTTCCAAATTTCGAGGGTCGGGTATACGGTATACCCCCCAAAATCAGAGAGACTGCCCACCTATGACCCCTTCCATAAAATTTTGAGGGTCCCAGTATGAATCGAAAAATGGGGTAATTGAGGTATACCCATAGATGAACACGGTCAAAAAGCTAGGGGGTGTCTACCCGGGTAAATGACATTTCAAAATCTAGGAGGGGGTCGAACCCCCAGCTTTCTAAGGGGAGTCAACCTGGAGTGGAAGATTTTAAAACCTAGAGGGGGGTCAGGTGGGGTCCAATTTCTGAAACAAAATACTTTTAAACCACTAAATGTTTAATAATAGTTTTTTTATAAAAAGATGATACTACATTTTATTGAATAAAAAGCAATATTTAGGTATAAAAAGGGTGTAAAAACATGAAATTGTGTTGGAGGGGAGGGGCCCCTGGATTTTTTTCAAGGGGAGGGGGCAAAATTTCGAGGCTAGGGGTGGACCCCACCCTACCCCTGTTCATCTATATGGGTATACCCCAAACAAAATTTTCAGGAATAGCCCCCAAATTTTGCAGGTTGAGTATATCCCCAAAATCCGGGAGGCCGCCCACCTATGCTTACACATCACCCCATAATCAAATACCATTTTACGTTGAATCCGACTTTGAAGAATGAATTTCTTTTAAGCTACGTGTAAGAGTTTTATTGTCTTGTCGTTCAGTACCAATATTTAATGGTACAATAGTTTGAGCCTTGAACTCCCCTTTTAAAAAAAATCAAGAATTATGGAATTTACTCACTCACCACTTCTCTCCATGACTTTCCGCTGGGGCGCTGGGTGCCTTCGGAGTACTGCGACATCTGGAAATGCCTTGTAGATCTTATTAGCCACGGCCATGTTTGCCAACAGCATGAACTCCTCAATGAGCTTATTTGAGTCTTTCACCTAAAAAGCGATTAAAAAGGAAGGAGACCTTAAATTGCACTTGGGATTATAAACT
This sequence comes from Microlaimidae sp. YZB2_3, assembly GCA_030248175.1. Taxonomy (NCBI): domain Eukaryota; kingdom Metazoa; phylum Nematoda; class Chromadorea; order Desmodorida; family Microlaimidae; species Microlaimidae sp. YZB2_3. The sequence continues at coordinate 3,574 of JASAMX010022120.1, forward strand.
TGGTTGTAACAAGAGGTGCACCCCCAGACTTATGGTGGACAGCCTCCGTCACTTTTTTGGAAAATGGTAACCCCAAAGCCCAATATTTAGGGTTTTTTATCTTACGAATCTTTCCCCTCTCCCTGATTTTAAAAGGATGTGTCAAGGCTATCGTCAAAATTAGAAGGCGGCGGTCTAAGATTTTTCAGGGGAGGAGTTATAAACCGTAGCTATGCTCAAAAATTAAGAAACCTTTTTATACTGTTTCTGCTTACCGGGAACACCTTGTTTAAAATTGAGATATCACAGCAATAAAAACAGTAAAAAGGCATTTTTTGGCACAATGGCTAATTGTTGGGCGCTTATTCAACCCAAAATTTTTACCATGTTTACAGCTCTTCTCCAAAAAAAAACCCGGAAGGTTGCACATATAACTGGAGAAAAATTAAAAACATTTAATGGAACGCAGAAGATTCTCTGCAGCTTCCCCCTGCTTAAAATGTTTTTGCCTTCTCCCGTAGCCCTTAAAAACAGCATTATTGTTTAAACTTTATGCTAAGAGATTACGTATCTACTATCCTGCCCCCCATAAAAAACCCGCAAAAACCTATTTTAACCTGATAAGTGGAGCATCCGTTGGGAAGACCGCTTTCCGCGTCCAGACTGAATACCAGCTTGGGCTGGTCGAGGCGCAAAGCTCCGATTCGAACGCCGCTGTAACTCAGCAATACCGGGTGATCTGATTGGTCGCCCAGCTGATTTCCTCCGCACTGCGCCCGTTGGACAGGGGCGGAAGTTCCAGGGCCGACCATTTCCGCTCCGGTTCGTTTAGAAATCCCTAAACAACTTCAAATCCTATCCCCACTATCTTTATTTTACTATAGTTTCATTTTAAAACAATTAGTTTATCAGTGGATTTTTGTTTTTTAAAAAAAAAAAGGTGCAAGGGCGTAGCCAGGGGGGATTATGGGGGTGGTAACTGTAAATCCCTATTTTTATGGACTGGCAGAAGTAAAAATTTTTGGTGTCCCGAGAGAGAACAATTTTTAAAAATTTTCTCGCGCTTCGCTCCGCTCAGCATTCAAAATTTATATATATACCGTTTCACAACTTTTAAGTGATGTTTCTGATGAATTTCAATGACCATTTTTGAACATTTTTTTGTGCTGTGGCACGATTTTTAATGTTATACATTTTTTAATCCTAAATCGTTTCAAGTTTAACTAAAAAAACAATGCAAATAACTGCGAAAAAAAAATCATTTCGCGCAAAGCGCGAAAAATGTTAACCCTTTTTAATGCCTTTTTTACGGTACATATTTTATAAATTTGGAGTACAAGCCCCCTTTCGTAAAATTTTTATGGAGTGTAACCCCTCCCTTTCCGAAATCCTGGCTACGCCCCTAAAAAGGTGGTGTGTTTTAAAAGTCACTGCACTAAAATTATGTAAAAAATAATATGGGTTGGGTTCTCAACCACAAAATATCAAATAGGGCACCAAATAGGGAGTGGTGTGTTTTAGAAGCCACCACATCAAAGATAGTAAAAAAATATTGTGAATTGAGTTCTTAACCACATCATTTTTTTTATGACTATACCTTTCAGTCAAAAAATTCAAAAAAAATTGAAATAACTGACAATCTTCTTATCGTAATTATTAATCACTTCAATGATTTTGAAACAATTTCAAAACCATGTTAATGTTTAAATTAATAAAATTTTAATAATTTTAATAGAACTGTCACTTGAAATAATGTTTATAAAATAATATTTTTAAAAAAAATATTACCTGAGCCATGTCATAAGTCAGTTTTGCACACGATTTTATCACAGATCGACCAAACCACTCATCGTCTATAAATATTTAATATAAACAAAAATACATTATTATTTTTTATTTAAACTGAATCTTTTTGCATCACAATTTATAAAAACATTTGAGCTTTTGTTTTTAAAGAATAAGTCACACAGCATTATTTAAAAATAAACCCAAGAGAATCCAAACAATACGAGATTTGACATCCATAAAAAGAAAACTCCGAGTCAGACCTGTGCACGGTCTGGAAATGCCTGTCCCGCTTTATTGGAGGATTTGCCCCCCCAACCGTTTTATTGCCCCCCACCCCCGCCCAAAAATGAAAAACCCCAAAATTATGACGCCATTTTTAATCTATTATGACGCCACTGATTCGCCCACAATTTTCGCGGTTTTTCACCTATTCAATGCCTTTTAACCATTTTGACCTATTCTCTTCGCTTTTTTGTCCTTTTTTTCTTTCTCCCCTGCTTGCCTCCGCCACCGTTTCAAAAAAGTTGCCCCTCCCAATAAAACCGCGGGGCAGAGGCCATGCGCAGGTCTGCTGGTCAAAAAAACGAAACTGCCTAGGAATAGGTTTTTTAAGTCAAATTGGGATTCTTGACTCTATGTTCCCCACTTCTGGGACATGTTCATAAAAACCATTGTAAAATTCTACTTTTCCTGAAATTTCTCCGCCTATTTTTTGTAAAATACACCATAAAGATTTTTTGCATAGGGGTTTTTTTTTTTGGGGGGGGGAGGTAGAGGGGTCCACCTCCCCCCCTAGAGCCAAAATTTCGGACCCCCCGAGAAAAAATTCAGCCCCCCCCCCAAAGCTTGAGAGCGGTCCGGCCTGAACCCCCCTAGCGAGGCTGACCCCTCTCCCCCTCCCGACCAATTCAGAAGTATATTTTTATATATACTGTGAAAAACATGGTTTTTTAGTTAAAAACAGTGTTTAAATACACTTTTTAGGCCTAAATAGGCTGTTGTAGTATATAAAATTCAAAATTAGACCTAAAAACACCTAAATTATTGATTTAAAAAAAATTTGTTAAAAAATCGGACCCCCTGACCCCTTCCTAAATTAAAAATCTCGCACCCGGGGTCGACCCCCCCCCCTAAAAAGCCAGGAGGGGGTATGGGGGGTCCGGACACCCGCCTAAAAAATTTTGGCCTTTCACTTGGGGTTGGACCCCCATCCCCCCAGCAGACCTGACCAAAAACATCTATGGTTTTTTGTACTTGTAATCCAGCGGGAGTATCTCCGCGCACTGCTCTGCGCTGATTGGTCGCAGCCACGTTATTTCATCTCCGCTACTGATCAATATTCGTCGTGCCGTATTATCCTCTATCATGTAATTTACAAAAAAATAGGCAAAGACTTTAGATGATAGTTACAAACATACTTTATGAAATAGGCCTGTGGCTCGCTTTCCGAATTTTTCAGGCTCTAAACTTCTCGGATCTAAATACCCAATCTTCTGGTATGTTTTCTTTTGAAAATAATACTTAGTCTTTTTGCAAATTAAAGAAAAATCGTCTAAGAATTTTTTTTTCGTGTATTTTACAACATTTTGAAACCACAAATAATACATTACATATAGTACTTTAATACATTTTAAAAAAATTTCAACATTTTTTTTTAAAGTGAAAATTATAGTTGATTTGCTATAAATAATTAATATTGACATTTCACAATATGGAAAAAATGAAAAAGCAGAAAAAAATCTTGATGTTCTATTTTTGGCACTAAAAAGTTCACTATAACAAAAAAGATAAAGCTCTTCAAAAATTTACGCCGTGTTAGAAGTAAGAATTGTTTAGGGTTTATTTTATACACATCGGTTATTTCAAGAAATTTCTTTCGTATATTCTCCTTCAAAATTGGAAGCTGTACGTTTAGTTTGAGCAGTTTAATTAATATTAAAATATTTTACAAACCAATATTTCCTTCCAAATCCATTTTCCAGACAACAGAAAAGGCTAATCGTTCTACACCCGGATTTAAGCTGCATAATTCCTCGCATAACAAGCGTAGCAACATAGAATACCTAAAATGGCATTTTTTATTATTCTCATGGCTAATTAAAATTCTGTTTTTTGACGTTATATCATTTTTTGTCACATCCAAAAGTTTGTTAGCTTTTTTTACAACACAAAAATTCGATAGCTTTCTAAGTTTTTCTAGTCTTAGTATCGAGTGCGCTACCCGACAGACATGCTTAACTATGACATTCTTCCTCATAAATTTATTTTACACTTTTTTTCATAAAACTTCGTACTTCGGAAGCATCACAACGCACGGGATTTCTTACAATTTAAAAACAACAAACTTTACTTTATGAATGAGGTCAACACTCGTCCCCCTTCAAGGATGCCCATGAGTCTAGCTTTCTGTGTCTGCTTTTAAAAAGCAACTCACATCAGCAATGTGCACGCCAACCTAAAAACTTTTTTAATAAAATAAATAAAAATATTAATTAATAAGTATTTTTCCAGAAAACATGTTTTTATAAACACTAATAAGCATAGGTGTCATTGAAAAGTTTTGTGTTTTTTTTTTCATTTACAAAGTGCCAATAAACCTCTAAAAGTGAACAATTGAGGTGTGTTCCTGAAAATTTTACAATAGGATTTTTGACGGATTCCCCCCTTAAACTAAATTATAACAAGACAAACAATAATAATAATTGTGTTTTAAAAAAGATTTTTTCAAAATGTTGCAGAACTCTATGCAAGAGCTTGGGGCTGGCCGGGGACATCGAGCCGGAAACAGAAGGGGTGCTGGCCCAATACGACGTGGACACACGGGAATTCTCCGACGAGTGCGCCGCCTGTCTGCCTGAAGTGGAAACACCCGGCGATTGGAAAATACCCCAGGTACGTGATAAAGGGTTTCACCCCATCCAATTAAGCACCTAAACAAAATTAAGAACATATCCCAGAGGTGCTAATTTTTTTTCTCAACAATACCTTACTTGATATCCTAGAGTTATCTCTTCTAGATCAATCGGAAAAAGTCCGAATGTCACTCCCTCCTTCACCTCCCGCTTTCGTTTACAAAACCCTTGTGAAGAACTTGATTGTATGTCTGCCTTCACCCTAAAAAAACTTCTATCTATACAAAGTAAAAAAGATTATTATAATTTTAAATAAAAAAATAAGCAACTAAGCCATTATTTATATTTTTCGTGGAAAGTTATCAAACGAATACAACCTCTTTACACTCGTATAATGGCTTGTCAAAATTATAAAATGATTTTTAAATTTTTATTTTGACGTTGTTAATTTCAGGAGGAGTTCAGTTACAGGCGAGATTTTCGAGAAGAAACAATTTTTACAATTGATCCTACGACCGCTAGAGACCTGGACGATGCTCTCCACATTAAACCAGCCGGGGAAGGCCTTTTTGAAGTATGATCTAGTTAAAAAATATAAAACTAAAAATATCACCTGTACAAATTGATTTTATCAGGGGTTTCAGGCATAGGTGAGAACGGTCCGGGAAGCCAGGGGGTGGTTACCCGGGGTAAATCGGATTTTAAACTCTAGGAGAGGGGTCCGGACCCCCCTAGCTTTTTAGGGGGGTCGACCCGGGGTGCGAAATTTTGAAATCTAGAAGGGGGTCAGGTGGGGTCCGGTGTCCAAAGCAAAACAGTTTTAAACGATAATAACTTTAATAATTGTTCTTTTTATAGGATAATACTGCGTATTATTGAAAAAAACATATTCTGGTGTAAAAAGGGTGTAAAAACATGAATATGTGTTAAAAATTTACGTTTTTGGAAGAAAATTTAGTATAAAAAAGTACCTAAAATTTTCCCGAGGGGGGAGGGGTGGGGGGACCAGATTTCAAATTCTAGAGGGGGTCAGGGGTAAAAAATTTTGAAATTTGGGGGGAGGGAGGTGGCCCCTAGATTTTTGTCTAGGGGGGGTCCCAAAATTTCGAAGCTAGCGCCTGGGTCGACCCCACCCTGCCCCCCCCCCCCTTTCTCACCTATGGTTCCAGGAATTTATTATTGTTTTTAAAAGATTTCTGGTTTTTAAGTCTAAATCATAATATTTTAGTGTGTAATATCGAATCCTAGTCTGCCTACGTTAATAAATTTTTTTTAGAAAACTAAAAGAAGATAATAATATAGTACGGTTAATAAGATTAGCTGTACATACGTAACGCAAGTATACCTTAGGATCACATAAAAATTTATCACCATTAACATAGGTGGGCAGTCTTCTGCTCACAGTTTAAGGGGGGAATCCGTCAAAAATCCTAATTGTACAATTTTTAGGAACACACCTCAATTGTTCACTTTTAGAGGTTTATTGGCACTTTGTAATGAAAAAAAAACACAAAACTTTTCAATGACACCTATGCTTATTAGTGTTTATAAATACATGTTTCTCGAAAAATACTTATTAATTAAGATTTTTATTTATTTTATTAAAAAAGTTTTTAGGTTGGCGTGCACATTGCTGATGTCAGTTACTTTTTAAAAGCAGACACAGAACTAGACTCATGGGCATCCCAAAGGGCGACGAGTGTTTACCTCATTCATAAAGTAAAGTTTGTTGTTTTTAAATTGTAAGAAATCCCGTCGTTGTGATGCTTCCGAAGTACGAAGTTTTATGAAAACAAGTGTAAAATAAATTTATGAGACGAATGTCATAGTTAAGCATGTCTGTCGGGTAACTCAACTCTACTAAGACTAGGAAAACTTAGAAAGCTATCGAATTTTTTGTTGAAAAAACCTAACAAACTTTTGGATGTCACAAAAAATGATATAACGTCAAAAAACAGAATTTTAATTACCATGAGAATAATAAAAAATGCCATTTTAGGTCATTCCTATGTTGCCACGCTTGTTATGCGAGGAATTATGCAGCTTAAATCCGGGTGTAGAACGATTAGCCTTTTCTGTTGTCTGGAAAATGGATTTGGAAGGAAATATTGGTTTGTAAAATATTTTAATATTAATTAAACTGCTAAAACTAAACGTACAGCTTCCAATTTTGAAGGAGACATACGAAAGAAATTTCTTGAAATAACCGATGTGTATAAAATAAACCCTAAACAACCTTACTTCTAACACGGCGTAAATTTTTGAAGAGCTTTATCTTTTTTGTTATAGTGAACTTTTAGTGCCAAAAATAGAACAACAAGTTTTTTTTCTGCTTTTTCATTTTTTCATATTGTGAAATGTCAATATTAATTATTATAGCAATCACTATAATTTTCACTTTAAAAAAAATGTTGAAATTTTTTAAAATGTATTAAAGTACTATGTAATGTATTATTTGTGGCTCCAAATGTTGTAAAAACACGAAAAAAAAATTCTAAGATTTTTTTTTAATTTGCAAAAAACTACAGTATTATTTTCAAAAGAAAACATCCAGAAGATTGGGTATTTAGATCCGAGAAAGTTTAGAGCCGAAAATTCGGAAAGTGAGCCAGGGGCCTATTTCATAAAGACGTTTGTAACTTATTATTTTACAAATCTTCGCCTATTTTTTGTAAATTACATGATAGAGGATAATACGGCACGACGAATATTGATCGGTCAGCGGAGATGAAATAACGTGGCTGCGACCAATCAGCGCAGAGCAGTGCGCGGAGATACTCCCGCTGGATTACAAGACAAAAAACCATAGGTGTTTTTGGTCAGGTCCGCTAGGGGGGTCCACCCCCCGGTGGAAGGCCAAAATTTTTTTAGGGTGGGGGTCCGGACCCCCCCCCCCCCCTGACTTTTTAGGAGGGGTCGACCCCGGGTTAGGGGTTATGCGAGATTTCAAATTTAGGGGGGTCAGGGGGTCTGATTTTTTAACAAAGTTTTTTAAATCAATAATTTAGGTGTTTTTAGGTCTTATATTAAATTTTATATACTAAAACAGCCTAAAAAGTGTATTTAAACCCTGTTTTTAACTAAAAAAAAATATACTTCCAAATTGGTCGGGAGGGGGGAAGGAGGTCAGGGCGTACCGCTCTCGAGCTTTGGGGGGAGGGAGCCCTCTGGATTTTTTCTAGGGGGGGTCCGAAATTTTGGCTCTGGGGGGGAGGTGGACCCCTCTACCTCCTCCCCCCCCCCAAAAAAAAAAAACCCCTATGCAAAAAATCTTTATGGTGTATTTTACAAAAAATAGGCGGAGAATTTTAAAATGAGATTTTACAATGGTTTTTATGAACATGTCCCAGAAGTGGGGAACATAGAGTCAGAAGTTTGAATTCACCAAAACCTATTCCTAGGCAGTTTCGTTTTTTTGGACTCAGCAGACCTGCGCACTGCCTCCCGCCCCGCGGTTTTATTGGGAGGGGCAACTTTTTTGAAACGGGGGCGGGCGGGAGGCAAGCAGGGGAGAAAGAAAAAAAGGGATAAAAAAGCGAAAATAAAGTAAGAATAGGTCAAAATGGCTTAAAAGGCATTGAAATAGGCTAAAAACCGCGAAAATTGGCGATGATGGCGTCATAATAGATTAAAAATGGCGTCATAATTTTTGGGTACTTTTTCATTTTTGGGCGGGGGTGGGGGGCAATAAAACGGTTGGGGGGGCAAATCCTCCAATAAAGCGGGACGGGGGCATTTCCAGACCGTGCACAGGTCTGACTCGGAGTTTTCTTTTTATGGATGTCAAATCTCGTATTGTTTGGATTCTCTTGGGTTTATTTTTAAATAATGCTGTGTGACTTATTCTTTAAAAACAAAAAAGCTCAAATGTTTTTATAAATTGTGATGCAAAAAGATTCAGTTTAAATAAAAAAAATAATAATGTATTTTTTGTTTATATTTAAATATTTATAGACGATGAGTGGTTTGGTCGATCTGTGATAAAATCGTGTGCAAAACTGACTTATGACATGGCTCAGGTAATATTTTTTTTTAAAAATATTATTTTATAAACATTATTTCAGTGTAGTTCTATTTAAAATTATTAAAATTTTATTAATTTAAACATTAACATGGTTTTGAAATTGTTTCAAATCATTGAAGTGATTAATAATTACGATAAAACACTGTCAGTTATTTCAATTTTTTTTGAATTTTTGACTGAAAGGTATAGTCATAAAAAATGATGTGGTTAAGAACTCAATTCACAATATTTTTTTACTTTGATCTTTGATGTGGTGGCTTCTAAAACACACCACTCCCTATTTGGTGCCCTATTTGATATTTTGTGGTTGAGAACCCAACCCATATTATTTTTTACATAATTTTAGTGCAGTGACTTTTAAAACACACCACCTTTTTAGGGGCGTAGCCAGGATTTCGGAAAGGGAGGGGTTACACTCCATAAAAATTTTACGAAAGGGGGGTTGTACTCCAAATTTATAAAATACCGTAAAAAAGACATTAAAAAGAAAGGAATAAAATTTTTCGCGCTTCGCGCGAAATGATTCTTTTCGCAGTTATTTGCATTATTTTATTAAGTTAAACTTGATACGTTTTAGGATTAGAAAAATGTGTAACATTAAAAATCGTATGACAGCACAAAAAAATTTTCAAAAATTGACATTCATCAGAAACATCACTCAAAAATGTCGAGTGCTGAGCGGAGCGAAGCGCGAGAAAATTTTTAAAAATTGTTCTCTCTCGGGACACCCAAAATTTTTACCTCTGCCAGTCCAAAATGGGGGTTTACAAGTTACCACCCCCATAATCCCCCTGGCTACGCCCTTGCACCTTTTTTTTTTAAAAAAGCAAAAATCCACTAATAAAGTTATTGTTTTATAAATGAAACTATAATACAAAGTAAAAAATAGTAGGGATAGGATTTGCAGTTGTTTAGGGATTTCTAAACGAACCGGAGCGGAAATGGTCGGCCCTGGAACTTCCGCCCCTGTCCAACGGGCGCAGTGCGGAGGAAATCAGCTGGGCGACCAATCAGCTCAACCGGATTGCTAAAAACCTAAGACAGCGGCGCTTCGACTCCGGAGCTTTGCGCCTCGACCAGCCCAAGCTGGTATTCAGTCTGGACGCGGAAAGCGGTCTTCCCAACGGATGCTCCACTTATCAGGTTAAAATAGGTTTTTGCGGGTTTTTTATGGGGGGCAGGATAGTAGATACGTAATCTCTTAGCATAAAGTTTAAACAATAATGCTGTTTTTAAGGGCTACGGGAGAAGGCAAAAACATTTTAAGCAGGGGGAAGCTGCAGAGAATCTTCTGCGTTCCATTAAATGTTTTTAATTTTTCTCCAGTTATATGTGCAACCTTCCGGGTTTTTTTTGGAGAAGAGCTGTAAACATGGTAAAAATTTTGGGTTGAATAAGCGCCCAACAATTAGCCATTGTGCCAAAAAATGCCTTTTTTACTGTTTTTATTGCTGTGATATCTCAATTTTAAACAAGGTGTTCCCGGTAAGCAGAAACAGTATAAAAAGGTTTCTTAATTTTTGAGCATAGCTACGGTTTATAACTCCTCCCCTGAAAAATCTTAGACCGCCGCCTTCTAATTTTGACGATAGCCTTGACACATCCTTTTAAAATCAGGGAGAGGGGAAAGATTCGTAAGATAAAAAACCCTAAATATTGGGCTTTGGGGTTACCATTTTCCAAAAAAGTGACAGAGGCTGTCCACCATAAGTCTGGGGGTGCACCTCTTGTTACAACCAAGTTTATAATCCCAAGTGCAATTTAAGGTCTCCTGACTTTTAATCGCTTTTTAGGTGAAAGACTCAAATAAGCTCATTGAGGAGTTCATGCTGTTGGCAAACATGGCCGTGGCTAATAAGATCTACAAGGCATTTCCAGATGTCGCAGTACTCCGAAGGCACCCAGCGCCCCAGCGGAAAGTCATGAGAGAAGTGGTGAGTGAGTAAATTCCATAATTCTTGATTTTTAAAGGGGAGTTTGAGGTCGAACTTTGTACCATTAAATATTGGTACTGAACGACAAGACAATAAAACTCTTACACGTAGCTTAAAAGAAATTCATTCTTCAAAGTCGGATTCAACGTAAAATGGTATTTGATTATGGGGTGATGTGTAAGCATAGGTGGGCGGCCTCCCGGATTTTGGGGGTATACTCAACCTGCAAAATTTGGGGGCTGTCCTAAAAATTTTGTTTGGGGTATACCCATATAGATGAACAGGGGTAGGGTGGGGTCCACCCCCCTAGCCTCGAAATTTTGCCCCCCCCCTTGAAAAAAATCCAGGCCCTCCCCCCTCCAACACAATTTCATGTTTTTACACCCTTTTTATACCTAGATATTGCTTTTTATTCAATAAAATGTAGTATCATCTTATAAAAAAACTATTATTAAACATTTAGTGGTTTAAAAGTATTTTGTTTCAGAAATTGGACCCCACCTGACCCCCCTCTAGGTTTTAAAATCTTCCACTCCGGGTCGACTCCCCCTAGAAAGCTAGGGGGTTCGACCCCCTCCTAGATTTTGAAATGTCATTTACCCGGGGTAAACACCCCCCTAGCTTTTTGACCGTGTTCATCTATGGGTATACCTCAAATACCCCATTTTTAGCGATTTAGTACTGGGACCCTCCAAATTTTATGGAGGGGGTCATAGGTGAGCAGCCTCCCGGATTTTGGGGTGGTTTACTCAACCCCTCGAAATTTGGGGGGTGTCCCCAAAATTTTTTTTGGGGTATACCTTAAATACCCCATTTTTAGCGTTTTTAGTACAGGTACCCCAAATTTTAGGGGGGGGTGTCCGGAGTACCCCCAAATTTAGAGGGGGTGTCGACTATAATCGGGATTTTGGGGGGTATAACCCCCTGCCCACCTGGGGGTGTCTGCGGTACCCCCAAATTTTAGGGTGGGGTCGGCAGTAATTGGGTTTTTAATTTTAATTCTAATCGGGTTTTTAATCAGTCATCCAGTTTTTAAAACGCCAATAATTTGTAATATTAAATTTTAGATAGAGCTCTGCGATTCGTTAGGACTTAACTTAAATGGAACCAGCTCAAAAAATCTCCAAGAGTCGCTATTAAAGCACTCTGGAACTTCAGAAAAAGCCCTAGCCATTCACGCCGTCATATCCCAGCTGTGTATGCGACCCATGAAAGTAATTAAATTTTTAAAATGTGGTATTTTCAGCAAAATTAATTGTTTTTTTATTATGAATAAACCCAAAAATATTTGTAGGACAGCGGATGTAAAATAAATTCTTAGTATCATACACCCAACTCTGTGAGTGAAGTTATTTAAAGTGAAGTAAAATCTGCACAGTTAGCGTGCTCAGCAGAAATTTATAGCCTAAACATTGTGATGATTTTTAGTTTTAATTAGTTTATTTTACTGTTTTGTTCTGTTGTATTTTCAGTTGGCGCTGTATTTCTGTACGGGTATGCTGGAAGACGAGTACGAGTACCGCCACTACGCCCTCAACGTCCCCTTCTACACACATTTCACTTCCCCGATCCGTCGTTATCCAGACGTTATGGTTCATCGACTCCTGGCCGCGTCTTTAGGTAACTAACTGCACAATAGTACTGGAGCCGCATTTATAGACTTGGATTTTTTATGGGGAATTATACCCGACTACATAAATTTGGGGGGTGTCCCAAATTTTTTTTGTGTAAACTCTAAATATCCTTGGACCCCCTAAATTGTAGGGGGGTGTCGGGAGGTACCCTTACGTTTTAGGAGGATGTCAACAATTTCGATGGTCGCACTACTAAAGCACAATTAACATTAGATTAACAAAAAACATAGATCAACTGCTTACGTGCAAAATGTTGAATAATCACATTTTGTTAAAAACGACAAAGGCAGAGCTGATGGTTTTGTGACATTTCCAGTATCCTGGCCTGCACGTGGTGGGAATGCAAAACGAAGCAAAACAACATCTTTCAATGCTTCATCTTAAAATCAGGACCAAATCAAAACCAGACGCCATCTGGCACCTTTTTGCCAAGCTCCAATTCGAAACCCGCTCTCTGGCTGGAGCTTCAAATACTGCGCGCAGGGGACGTTGAAACCAACCCTGGTCCCAGGGTCACAGTAATATACGGTACATGTAACATAATATGCAACAAAAACATTACTGACAAACAAAAATACTAATACAATGCAAAAACAAACACACACCACACTGAGTACATGCGAAATGCGGGCAAACCACACTCAAACAATACAAACAACAACAACATGGTCTTGCCAATTACACACCCTACACCAAACACAAAAAACAACAACCACAAAAACAAAACAACAAAAAAACACCAAAACACAACAACACAACACAAACAACAACCGACAAACACACACAACCATCACCACAGCACAACAAGCACAAAACAACACTAGCACTCAACACTCCAAATCAAAACTAAAAATACTACAGAAATAAACATCAATGGCATTAACGTAAGCATCACAGAGCTACAAATGCTCGCCAACAAAACTCAAGCAGACCAACTCAGGGCGGGGAAATCTCCTTTCCTCTACTCTTACCTACACAAAATCAATACCACACAATACACATCACCAAACTGCCCGCTATGCAAAACACAAATACACACAACACATCATCTTTTCACATGCACACACATTAACACGACCTTGGGACAAGAGGACCGTACGGCGAACCCCGCAGCGGTTGCTGATTTCCTCCGAGAGTGGGAAGAGGGGGTAATCAAGGCGACGAGCGTGCCGGATGAAACCAACCAGGGTTGAACGAAACTCTGGTTATTGGCAAAGGACAACATGGTTTTGTGACACTCAATAAGAGTTGCGATTAGTATTTTTCCCTAACCCAAAGATAGTCATACTTTATCAAATCAAATGAAATCATTTATCTAGTAAACAATAAATAAGAAAAAACAACAAAAACAAATTTAGACTAATCAAAATGCTTTGCATAGCCAAAGCGAACAAATCACGGACGCTATATAACGCTATACGCTATAAACTCGTGGTTTATTCGTTAATGGTACTAAAAATTATGAATAAATAAACTTCAAAAAGGACCATTTTTTATGGTATGGTTAAAGTGTTTTAATGTAGAAGTGGTGATTTTATGAACCTAACTGCAAAACTATGTACATAATTTGTTATTATAATTCTAACTTAAATTAAGAATAATAATAGCCTGCATTCAGCAATTACAGACAAGAAGTAATCGTTTACTTGACAACTATGCACGATAAACTAACTGAAAACTATTTTTATAGTTTTCTGCCCTGTAGGAGAGTAAAAATAAGGGCGTTTTCAATGAAAAATATGGATTAGTCTAGGTCTTAAAAACCAGAAGGCGCATAAAATATAGCTTCACCATAGCTTCTCTCACAATTACGGCAACTAACAAAGTCATTCTCAAGTTTTAGGTTATGTAGAAAAATCAAGCATGACACCGAGAGAAGTCCAAACTGTGGCGGACCATTGCAACGAGAAAAAATCGGCAGCCAAGGCCGTCTCCGACCTGAGCGCTGAAATGTTCTTCGCTGTTTTCGTTAAGGTGAGAAGGGAATAATAGTTAATTATTTATGTTAAATTTTGGGATCTTAGAAGGTATAATGCAAAATAATAAAATAAAATATTTTTAAAAAAATTAGCAGAAATTTAAACTTTATAAGTAGGCCGTGACGGCTGACAAATAATTTTTTCTCCTTTATTGTACAATCAAATATTTTTTTAATTGCGGAATCTCAACCCCTTTGGTAAAAATGGTTTATCCACCATAAAGATGCCCATGTTTTTTTTTTAAATTCAACCCTTCTATGACAATATTAGGACTGTAAGCTTTGAAATGATATCTCATTTAGTCCAAAATGATACGTCATTTATTCCAATTCGTTTTGTGGTTGGGGAGGAAGGACCCTCCATTCTTTAGTGAAAATGTGTTGTCCAGTATAAAGATGCCCATGATGATTCTTTCAAAAACTATAATATTCTAGCTTTCCATTAACTAATGCATAGACCTTATAGGCGAAAATGCGTTGTCCAGAATAAAGATGTCCATGTTAATATTAATTTTAAGCTGGGAAAGCAGAGTTCATTCCTTCTTTAGAAAAACAAACGTTGCCTAGCATAAATATGTACATCTTGATCTTTTCAAAAAACAATATATTCTGGATCTCCATTTTTTAATATATCTCGCCAATAAATTAAAGCCAATTTAGAGACAAAATTTTTCAGCTTCCAAATTCTATAGGGTTGCCCCTCTGGTAGAAATAGGTTGTCCAGCATAAAGATGTCCATGTTATTTTTTTATTTTAACCCTCCTACGACATTCGCCGAACTATAAGCTTTCCAATTATATCTCATTTAGCCCAATCCTTTTTTGGTTGGGAAGGAGAATCCATTCCTTTTTAGTGAAAAAACACTGTCCAGCATAAAATCAACATGGACATGTTGATTTTGAAAAAAAATTATATTCTGGCTCTTCATTAACTAATAAGTCTTACCAATAAGTTTTTAAAAAAATGTTCATGTTCATGTTTCAAAAAATGTTCATGTTAAAATTCAAAGGGTCCTCCCTTTTGTTTTGTTGTTGTTGCATTATCTGAAACTTAACTTTCCTATGCAGATTATGCAAAAGGCAGGGGCTAAGACAAGCCAGGAGGGGCGAAGGTACCCGTAGGAGGCCCGTTGGGTGCGGTCCGAAAGTCAGTAAGGTCCTGGTGGCTCCCTTTTGTGAAAATTTTTTTCTCAGTATAAATATGTTCATGTAAAATTTTTTGAAGTTTCAACCCCCCTTACGACATTCCCTGGGGTATAAACTTTCTAATGATACCTAATTAACCTTAATCCGTTGAGTAGTTCGGGAACACAAATACACATACATATACGCAGACACACACGCACAGTGCGTCTATTTATATATAGATTCGAATTGAAAAATAAAATTTCACTCACAGAAGGACACTTCACACAAGGTGAGTAGATAATATTGTTAATGTTAAATCATATTAATTATGAGTAAAATAACATATTTAAAAAGAACTGGAAAACATAATTTCATTTTAATTAAAAAATAAAATCCCACTAAAAATTTTTTAAAAAGTTAAATAAATTTTGTTTAAATAAAATCCCAGTAAATCCTGGACCTCTAGGTAAGCGCCTTTAGCTATAGTTATTTATGCAGGGGGATCTTGTCATAATCATTTTTTATTAAGTACATAATTGCAAAATTATATTTACAAAATATTGTGTTAAACATAAATCTGATTAAAATTAAAAGTATAACAACCTGCATTTAATAATTATAGACAGTTAGTCGTTTACTCGACAACTGAGTGCATGATGAACTAGCAAAATAACTAACTCAACTTATTGTTGCCCCGAAAAGATATTCATTGATATATTATGTGATTGCGCTTTTTTTCTAGATTTAAAACTTAAAATCGTTTTGTTTGTGAAAGTGTAAATATGCTTTTACCATGATTGTGTCTGAGCAAGGATGATTAATATTTTTATTTTAGGCATGCGGTCCGCTAACGGAACGAGCTATTGTAATGAACGTTTTGGATCATTCCATCGACGTGCTCATAATTCGCTTCGGGATTCAAAAACGAGTGTACTGCAATGTAAGTGTTGCTCTGCGCTTTAACACTACGCATCACAGCAATATCAATATGATATCACCAGTTTGTTTTTCTTCACGCAAAAAGTCTCATCCGAAGTTTTATTTTGCAAGCTTCAGTACGCCACGCGAGCTGTTTGTCACTGCGCCTAAACTTCGAGTGTTGTATTTAAGTTCTTCAACAAATTGACGCTGTACTGCTGGGATTAAGTTGCAAAAAAGGTGAGATTATAGCCACAAAAACCTAACCGTAATTTCTATTCAATCAGGGAAGAGCGCGACCCCCCTATATTAAAGGGTAAGTCACTGCGCGTAACGGGAGGCGCATCGAAACAACAAAACCAATATTTTAGCCAATTAAAAACTAAAACATTACAAACTAAATACCCATATTCGATATTAAAAACCTAAAAACCTAAAAATACCAATCAACTAATAAGCAAGCTAACTTTTTTTGTTTTTTTTTTTTTTGGCCCCCAAAATATAGGTAAATATGGAGGGATTTTTGCACGCAGAGCTAATACCCGCACCAATATCTCGAATAGCTCTATTGCCCGTAGTTAAACCTCGTTAGGAAAAACGACAGTTTTTCTAAGTACCCATAGACGGGACTGGGACACTTTTTTCCACGAAACAAAAGAACCAAAGAAACACACCGGTATTTTTGGTAAATATAACCTACCTATATAAAAAACTAAACAACGAGAAGAGCGAAAAAATATCCCACAAAGCAGCCAAGCAACAAAAAAAATAAAAAAAAAAGAAAAAACGGGGACGGGAGCGCTGCGGGGACAAGTCAAAGACGAAGACGGAAATTATGAAATCGAAACAAAAAAACTCTATAGGAATACTAGAAGCTACAACACTCCAAAAAAAGAGAAAAGACTGGATCTGGAACCTCGAAAAGTATGGAACCTGGAAAAACCATACAAGGGGGTGGTTAAAAATAAACCATCAATCCAGAAAAATAAGACACAAAACAAAAGCCAAATAAAAAATTCCAAAAAAAGGGTAAATCAGACCTACAAAAAATTAAACGAGAAAGAAAACCACACTATTTATATGCTTCAGCCAACAATTACGGAGACCCCAGACTAATTTTGTATAGTATACTGCTAAAATTACATGAAGTTGATATGAAAATAATGTATTCATATCAGAGACACCAGACGTCTTTTAAAAGAGTAAATTTTTAAGTTATATCTTTAATAAATGACATGAATTAAGCATAAAAGGCGGAAATTCTAGCAAAAGACGAAACAAAGTCAAAAAAAAAAGCCTATATTAAATGAATAGTATAAAGCTACAAAGTCTAAAAACTAAATGCCATAAAAGACTGAAACAAGTCTTTAAAACCTGCAAATAATAACAGATTTGTGAATTTTCAGAAAAACAAAACCGAATAAAAACAATACGGAAAAGCTTAGTTGCGTTTTAACCATAATAAAACTGATTCACATATATTCTCGCAAAGGGATAACTTTACAGAGTAACCAGCTGTAAATACCACAGATTAGAAGTCACACGCGTCGAATTATCCCAAAAAAGTATAACGCAAGCGCACAGTAACCAGAAAAATTCTGTCAAAATAAGTATCGCATGCGCATTAAATTTGAATGTCTACATTATTTCGTATAAAGCAAAACGTACCGCCATATAACGACTTAAAATCAAATATCAAGTTAAGCCGAAAAACATGAAAAACAGATTAATATAAGCGACTTTCTTAATTCTATTATACATAAAACAAAACTCACGACAATGTATTAAATAAAAGCGCCTATATAAATATCAAATTTCAATGTTTCAAACTTTAAAGACGATATTATTAAAAAGCCAAAAGAGCGTCTTCTCTGAAAAAAAAAATACAAAATTAACGCAAGCGATAACATTGACAGAAATTGAGCACGACCGATATTTGTATCTACACGACTAACAACACATAGTTCGAAAAAACCCCGAAAAATATAAAAACAACTAAAAAAAAACCAAACAAACACACCCATTTCAAAAAAACCAGCAAAACAAATACATAAAGAGACAAACAAAAAACAACACCAAAAAACCAAACCAATTTAATTTACATTTAAAATTTCAGAATTTTGCGCTAAAAATCTTCTTGGTTTTGAAAAATAAAGCGTCGTTTGTTCAGTATTATACAAAAACATTCTAGTGCCTTTTGCAACAAAATTGTTTTAAAATTATCTAAATTTGAAAATTCGGAAATGTGTCTAAATAAATATAAATAAATAAAAAGTCTAGATTCCAATTATAAATCTACAAAATTTTCTTGACAAAAAAAAACATAATTTATTTTTCATAATATTAGAAAAACGTATTAAGAAAACAGAGGAAATACCACTTAACGATCAGCTGAAAGGATGAGCAAATTTGCCAGCTGAAAAAACAGAGCGAACGCCGTTATTATTCACAAACAAGCTGATGTTTTTAGAACTGTGTCAAAAAACTATAAATTATTTTTGTTCGGATTGTATTTTAATTAAATAAAAGTTATAATTTTAGAATCTAAAACTGAAAAGTTTTGATTTCGTCGAAGGTCCGCCGCCTGAACTGAACCTAGTGTGGGAAAGTGGAAAACGACAAAAAGTTTGCATTTGCGATCTGGTAGACGCGACTTTGTCATCACTTCCAGAACCTCTTAAGTTTCAGGTGTGGAATAAGTTTTGAATATTTTTAATATACATTTTTTAGTTTGCATTTTACCAATAAGGTTTTTTAACGTGTTTTGCCACAACTGCGTCCTTTTTTCAATGCTCTTTTGAAATTTTTTTAGCTATTTTTCCGTAAAAACCCTTTCAAATGTGGCGTTTAAAATGTTTGTTACTTCAAATGGCCTTAAAATAACTTGCCTACTTTTTCATCATTTCGCACTTACTAATTTAAAAAAAATTCAAGGTTTACTTTCGTTTTAAGGCAAAAAATTAGTGCTGCACCTATATCAAAATATTAACACAAAAATAAAGAAAAAATATTTTGTAAATATTAGAGTATCTGACTTAATTTCGGCCAGGCCTTAATTTCGGCCACCAATTTAGGGTGTTAAAAATTGGCTTATTTTTAAAACACAAAAGAACTAGCACAAAAGTAACTGGATTAATGTTGAATAAAGTGTTTTTGCAAAAGTTTTTTATTTTTGTTATTCTGTATTATCAACATTTTCATACAAAAAGTGAATTGTTTGTGATTCTCTTAATTTTTGCTTTTTGTTTAAACTGCATCAAATTTAGAACGAAGCACAATATAACCTTAAAATATCTTCTATTTAAGGCTCAAAGTTGTTAATTTTTATATTTTGATATTTTTTTCAAAGTCACTTTGCAACGCGTTTAACTAACTGCGCATTTTAAGATTCCGTTAATTTCGGCCACCTTAAAATTTAGGTGAAAGAACCTGCCGTTTTTTACTGTTTTTAAATATCACCGTACTACCGTATTTATAAAAAAATTTTTTTGCTCGTTTGAATTTTTTTGACGGTTTTTAAGTCAAAAATAAAAATTCAACGAAAAATAGAGGTTATTAAAACTTGTTTTTTTTAAGGTTTTGACATAATTATTTAAAGTCTTGCTAATAACTATTACAGTTTGAAAACGGAAAAAATTAAGTTATATGTACCAAGAACAATACCTAAGAATAAATTTGCAACCTTTAAAAAATTTTATTTGTCGGTTTGGCAATAGTTATAGCCAGTTTTTTCTAGGTGGCCGAAGTTAATGGCTCGCGCCTTAATTTTGGCCACTATAAAAACAAAACTTTAAACCTCCACTGATCTTTAAGTGTAACAGAAATTTTAAAATTTTGCACTGGAATAACAAAAATAGCTATCGTTTGATTTTTGAACCAAATTTTGGGTCGATTGGAAAACCCAAAAAAAACTTATCCAAAAAAATAAAAAAAGATGGCCGAAATTAAGTCAGTTACCCTACATTTTATCCTAATTGGGGCTTGCTCCATTATATGCCCCAATTGAAAGGCTGGGACATTTATGTCTGACGTCATGTCTGTTTAATTTGTGCATTCTTATCAAATCGTTTTTTTTTAAGGAAAATACTTTTAAACTGTTAGTTTGACACCAAAAAGCCTGTGTATTGCATTGTGTAGTTTTTTTATAGCCAAAACACTCAAATTTAGACGTAAAAACTTTAAAGTTGGAGGAAAAATCAAGGCATTCTGTTTGTTTAATTTTCCTATTATGGCGTTGACCGTGTTTTTTTCTTCAAATTTTATCCTCCTCTCCTTTCCAGAATTTTGGGTTTGTAATTAATCGTCCTTTACAACCCGTGCTCTCTGGAGATACGCCCTCCACAGCAAATATCTAAAGGTTTATCGGTTATTTAAAAAATTAAAAATTTACGAAAACCTTTAAATCATAAATGGACACGGGGAGGGAGGGGGTTTGGGGTGTTAACCCCGACCCCTCCTTCCTTTCCTTAGTAAAATTGTGTTGTCAATTATAAAGATGTCCATGTTGATCTTTGCAAAAATATAATATTCTGGCTTTCCATTGACTAATATCTCGTGGCAATAAATTTACGCCAATTCAGAGACATTTTTTTATTTTTCAAAATCCTTGTGTACCCCTTTAATGATAATGGGTTGTTCACTATAAAGATGTCCAAGTTAATTTTTCTTTTTTATATTTAACCCCATTAACACATTTTCTGAATTGTGAGCTTTCCAATGATATATCTCATTTAGCCCAATCTGTGTGGTGGTTATGGGAAAGGGTCACTCCCCTCTTTAGTGAAAATCTGTTGTCCAGTATAAGAATGTCCATGTTTCTTTTTCCAAAAAAAAAACATGATATTCTGGTTTTATTTTGACTAATTACTCTAGCAAACCAGTGGACAAATACAGCTCTATTGTGTGTGGAGTTTGTAGCACTGGTCTTGCAGTAGGTGTTCCTGGTCAGTATAGGTGTTATACTGACCATGTACGACGTTAAATAGTAAGATCAATCAATATTAGGCGCGACTTAAAAAAATCCTTTAGACAAAGACCTCGGAATGGGTGAACACTGCATGTAGTGAACACTCTAGCGGTAAAGGTTGCCAACATCGTTATTAATGTTGGACGAAGAGTCTTAACCATAGGGGTGAAACATTTTCGCCCCTCCTGGCTTGTCTTAGCGCCTGCCCTTTGCATAATCTGCATAGGGAAGATAAGTTTCAGGTTATTCAACAACAACTAATTACTCTTACCAATAAGTTTAAGCCAATTCAAAGACAATTTTTCAATTTCCAAAATTCAGTGTTTCTTCTGAGATGAAAATGCCATTTCTAGCCTAAAGATGTCCATGCACTTTTTTTATTTTAACTTGTTTATGATAATCCCTGGACTCATAGGGGGCAGCCTCTCGGATTTGGGGGGTATACCCGACCTCCGAAATTTGGGGGGTTTCCCAAAAATTTTTTTTGGGGTATACCTCAAATGCCCCATTTTTATCGTTTTTAGTGCTGGGACTCCCCAAATTTTAGGGGGGATGTCCGGGGTATCTCCAAATTTTAAGGTTGTCGGCTATAATCGGGATTTTTGGGGGTTTAACTCTCAATCTTTTTTGTATTGGGGAAAAAAGTCATTTTACTCTTTAGTTAAAAAAACGTCCAGCATAAGGATATTCATAATTATTTTTCCAAAAAAACACATGATATTCCGACCAATAAGTTTGAGCTAATTCAAAAACCAAAAAAAAATTGAAGTTCCAAAATCCATAGCGTCTTCCTTCTAGTAAAAATGCGCTGTCCAGTGGAAAGATATCTATGTTAAAGTTTTTAAAATTTCAACTCTCTTATGACATTCCCCGGCCTATAAGCTTTCCAATGATACCTCATTCAACCTAATCTGTTGGTGGTTGGAAAGAGGAGTTAAGGGAACACACTAACACACACACACATTACTTCTATTTAATAATATTGTTATCAGTTTATTTTTTAGGCTACTATTAATGAATCATGAACAATTTGGGTCCAGAGACTTGTTATGTGATGATATATTTTTTTGTTTTGTACAGAAGATTATAACTGTAGCAAATCCAAAGCAAGAAATTTGCGAGTTTTCATTTTAACGCTTTAAGTTGGAAATCCTAAAGCGCCGAAGTCCGATAATTTGTTTTGGTTTTCTGCTCTAGAATGTATATATACCATTTTGAACCGTTGTAATATTTTTTTCATTATTAGCCAATTCATTAATATTAATAATTTGTATAAAGAATTTCATCTAGTCTTGTACAGAAGATTATAACTGGTTCGTTGTTTATGTAAAAATAATTTTGTTTCGTATTTTGGAAATATAAATCTACTTTTATTTTATATGAAATATAAAATTGCGGAACATTACCTAAAATTTGATTTTTTTTTTCAATATTCGAGTTTATTATTTTTTTGAGTCGAAAAATAAAAACAAAATTTTGTTTACAAAGATAAATTACCATTATACTTTTTGTTACGTGATTTCATATTGTTGCATTCAGAAAGATTAAATCAATATTTTTCGAGGTTCGAGCGATATTATTACTATACAAAATTCAAATACCACTTTTTATTTTAGGTCCTTTGTTCTATTTTCATTTTTATCTTTCCGCACCTTTTAGTGTGCGCTTATTTATAATTGTTTTATAAATACTTAAAAATCTGCAAAATCATGCATAAATTTTTCTAGCATTTCACAAAAATGTTGAACTTTATTGTAAGCACGGAAACTAAGATTTGTATAAAAATGATCTGGACTAAAAAAATTTTATTTGTTTAAAAACAAGTAAAACAACAGACCCTCTAGGTATTGTGTACAAACCAATAAAAAAGTCGCATGTTTTGCTAACCAAAAATTATTTGGACAATATTTATTTTAAAAAATCGCTAACTTTAATTTCTATACAATAATAAGAGTTTTGTATAAATCGTGTAATATGCTCTCTTGAAAGTTTTTTTCCAGTTCACATTGTTTTGTGTGCATGCTTCAGTATTTAAAACATCCTGTAAAAAAAAACTTTTCTGATTATAATATTCCTAAAATAAATTAAAGGGAAGATTGTTAGCAACAAAATATCGTGCCTTTTTTATAAATGTAAGGTCCCGTAGGAGAAATTGCTACAAACTTTAAGTTTAAACCATTAATTTTAAACCAAAATGGAAATAAAATTTTGTAGACTGTTTACCTTAAGAAAATACCAAAAAGGCCTTGTTTGTTATATAAACTTTTTTCATTTTGTTTTAAAGTGCTTATTCTACTTTATGCGTTTTTGTAATGGACCTACCTAGCATAACAAAAATTGGGTCGGCGGTCCCACCACGAAACAAAGTTCCTCTCAAATTAAATGCATTTTTTCGTATTATTTTTGAAACTGGAAATACTATATACAAATAAAACATCTACTTGAAAAATTTTTGTAGTCTTTTTGTATTTAATTAAGCATCACAAAATGTTTGTTTTTTCTGATTAACAAAAAAATTTACATATGAGAAACCTTAGTTACGCTTAATATAGCTCTAAATAATGGTCAAAAATTAACAAAAATACTCGAAATTGTTTTAATATAGTTGTTTAATCTCCGGTTTCCGAAAAAATTTGGTAAAAATCATTGGTTTCATAACGAAATCTGATTTCCCGGCGGGACCGCGGACCCAAATTTTTGTAATGCTAGGTAGGTCCATTTCTTTTCGGTTCACAAAAATCACTTCTTGATTCTGACGCGTACTATAACATAAGTAGATTTTATATTATGATATTTTTTGTTACAACACATATATAATCAATTATAATCACAAAAGAATTTCAAGACTGATATTTTATCAGTCACATCTCACTCAAAAATGTATTCGCTGAGGCTTTGTACTTCCAGGAAAAAAGTTAACTATGTCACATGGGAGGCGTCTGCGTATTGTATGGTGGGTTTAAACAACTACAATAGATTATAAACTTACTTCTTAAATTTGTACAATAATCTTCCTGCCCTTACTTTTATTATCACTTGCTCCAGCCATGTAAGTCGAAGAAAGCTCCGAAGTTTAAATGGGCGCTTTTAATCTTATCTAACTTTAAAAAAAATAGCCCTTTTTTAAGTTTTGGGGAAAAATTAGTTTACAAACAAAATTGAGAAAATAATCTATGACGTTACTGTTTTATTTTCGTGCAATTAACACAAGAATAGAGCAAAACTCTGGGTACTCCATAGCTGCAAAAAAAGTAGCACCCCCGAATATAATCAATTCAAACAGACGCCTTCCTTTTGATTTGGATCGTTTCTCTTGCTGAACTTTGTGGATTAGGTATTTTTTGAACCGAAACAATTTATTCGTCTGCGTATGTGTTCTTGTTTTATTTTGTGCGTGTTAACGGTGTTATAAATACACAAATTTGTTTCATTTATAATCATAAATTTTATTGGAACGTTATTTAAAATTTAAGTACAATGCTTTGTTGTTTAAGGCTGCTTTGTAAACAATTTTCAGGCCGTATTTATATTGTATAATATTAAGGAATTGTATCAAGCTATTTTGCTTTTAAATCAAATTAAATTTTTGTGAGATCAACCAACACAAAACCAAATATCACTAGCGATTCGATTACGGCTGCAAATATTACAAAACGATGATTTGGTTTATCGAAAATTTGGTTCAAAGAGTTGCATTTAAGCGAAATAGAAACAAATGGTTAAAATATAAACACTCTTAGGGAACTATGGTTGAATTATATCTGGCTGACGCTGAAAATTAGAATGCAGACATGAGGGGACCAATTAAAATTGTGCGGTAATGACGTTTTTAAAAAAAAAAACAAATAAGAACGCAGAATTTTTTTTGAATTCCACCTTTTTACAAAATATACTAGATCTAACCATTTTTAGCCCCTTAAAAATTTGTGTTTGGGTTTTAAATTAAGTAAATTGATAAATAATTATTAAAGTACGGGTTTTGATCTTTATTATTAAACCGATTTCGTTAAAAATTTTGAATGGGTTTGTTGTTAAATAGTCGATTCAATACTGCAAATTTCGCGGTCAGCTAGATTTTATTTGCCTATAAGTGTGCCTTTATTTGCTCCTAAGTTTAATTTTTTTCCATCTAGAACTACTTTATTGAATAAAAATTGCTGACAGTAATTCTCTTTTGAAGTTTTAATGCATGTCCTCTGGTGTGATTATTATTTGAAGTAAAAAACAAATAAATTCTGGTCTGCTGAAAATCTTTTTTGTATATTTATTTATAATAATGGTGTTTATTATGTGATTATATAAATTTTTGTCATAATAAATTTTTACTGAAATAAAATTTTATTTTTAAGTTTTTGTTTTCTGAAATAACACCACGCTTAAGTTTACATTTAGTAGAAGAAATCAAATAAACCGTTAATATAAAGATTCGCTACTATACGATCAGGGATTTCCTTTATATTAAATGGTAAGCCACTGCTCGGTTAACCGTAGTTGATGGTCTTGATGCTGAACAAACAAATTAGTAATTCGCTTCCTCCGCAATGAAAACTATAGAAATTTTTGATAGCCATAAAATCCCTCATATTTTTGACATTAAAAACCTTAAAAAAATTCATAAACATGTCCGGTTTTCATGTTAATTTGCTAAAGTTTTTAGAGGCACCCTGCACTGAAACGCAGTTTATACAAGAAGTATGCAATATACATAAGTGTCACCATAATGGATAATTACCGTATCTCCTACTTATCTTTCGTAGTATGCAGATCAATCGATAGAAATTTCGCGCGCATTCTATCGGTTGATCTGCATACTACGAAAAGATAAGTTGGAGTACGGTAATTATCCATTATGGTGACACTTATGTATATTGCATACTTCATGTATAAATTGCGTTTCAGTGCAAGGTGCCTAGACTTTCGTGTTTTTTATTTGTGGGTTCCCCCCAAAAATTTTTTGCTGCAGTTAATATTTGAAGTAGATTGTTTAACATAAATTCTAAATGGGCCGCATACCTAAATTTCATTTTAAAATTTGCTCTAATACCCGCAGTTAAATCTGTGCTCATGTGAAAAGCATCCTATTTTTTCTAAGTTTCTCATAGGGTATTCAGGGACTTGTGTCCCACTGATTTAACTGAATCCATTACGTATTCAGTAACTTCACAACGTTGCAAACAACTTCTTAAGGTTATTTATTTGGTTTTAATTATAATTAGTGATGTTTTCCTAAAAAGCCGCATATGTATTCTTGCTAATACCTATGGGAAACAACAAAAAAATCTCTTAACCGTTCAGTAACAGTCAAACGGCGCAGCGCAACAATAACATTTTTTTTAAAAATTGTTAGAAAAAATATTCTGAGGCGAGGAAAAGCCACTGCGCAATAAAGGACAACGCGCCGCTTTTAAAATATCACAAAGCAGTAATGAATTGTTAAACATGTGTTCACCTTTTTCCTCTAAATATTATTTCAACTTAACCCCATAATATTTATAAACAGGCTGTAAACTTTGCGTACTCTCTTAAAATAATAAGTTAAATTTGACTAAAATTATGAATATTTATTGAAAACCTGGGATTTAAAGTTTTAAACGCTTATAACCGCTCAATTTGGATTGTTTTTTTGTTTAATGTCGCTACATCTATATAAAGTCAGCCATGTAATTCCTGAAAGTATGAGGTCAAATTAAGCGAGTTTTTTAAAAAATGAATGCAAAGAAATTACTCGTTTTAGCTTTTTGGATGATTATATAGGCAATACAGGACTTGAAGCCTCAGTATTAATTGAGGCGTACGTCACCGCAACGGTACAAAAGCAATAATATTAGTATTAAAGTCTGTTTGAAACCAAATATCCTGATCTATAAGTCTGAAAAACCTTGAAAAATTTGGATTTAATAAGGCGACTTTTTCTTTAATCTTTTCTATGTATTATACTTATAAAACAAATTAAATGGCAAAGTAGTTGTTAAAGTAAAAGTCGCCTTATATTAAATGTAAATTTTTTAAGATTTTTTAGACCTAGATCTGCATATTTGGTTTAAAATAGACGTTAACGTTAATAATAATATTATTATCTTTGTACCGTTGCGGTGACGTGTGCCTCAATTAATACCATCGTATTAATACGTGCAAAAAAATTTATACACGTTGTATGAATTTGTATTTGTTACATTGCCTCTAACGATTTTTTTTATTTTTCTTGGCTTATGCATTTATTGTTTATTTCTTGACGAAGAGCGGTTACGCCCTTAATTTCGGCCTCAAAAAATTTAGTTTTAATAATAAAAAATATAATTTTTCTGGAACAAATATGTTGAACAAAAGAAAATTCGCACCGGCTACAGATGTTTTCAAACCATTAAACCCATTTATTTTCGAAAATCAAACTATAACTTTTTTTATTAATCGAATATAATGATCGAAATAATCAATTTCAGACGTCATGTAAATTCTCACAATACCTTTAATAGCCGTTATTGCATGCCTAAGCATCGTATGGCTAAGTTCTCAAAATTTTTATAAATAATTGAAATGATCTGTTGACAAAAACTTCATCCTGAACATAGAAAAGCGAAACTTTATGGTCAAATAGATTCAATGATCTAATTTAGGCATAAACCTCCTAATTATTGGACTATTGTGACCAACACGTTTTCACTGACCTCTAGTTTCTACAACTATTTTACGAAACAATTAATTTTTTTAGCTTTTTGATTAAAAAATAGGCGGTACAGAACTTGAAGCTGTAATCTCCAGCCTCAGTACCTTATTGCCTAACGTCCTGCGTTACACCAATACAGTGACAAAAAAACTAAAACCGTTGTAATTTTTCGCTATTCAACCACATTTTACACATTGGACTGAGGGGCGATACAACGCAAATTTGATTTAAGGCTTATTATAACTTTGATTTAATTTATTATACAACAAAGCCACGCCACTTTTACAAAACTTCCCACACGTATTTTTTTCTGTTTCCGTTTTGAGAAACCTCGTTTCTGAATTTTCCCAATAATCCACTTCAAACTATCTTAATAATAGGTAACATAAAGACCTTTTTTTTCTTTTTCAAAAGTATCAAACCGTCATTATTATGGTGAATGAAGAATATTTAAAGAGCCATTGTTATATAATTCGAACTCTTCAAAATTTTCGCCCGAGAAACGTCTCACGAAAACGTTTAAACTCGCCTTTTAAAAATTTAAAAATATAAACCGCCCGTTTTAACTGCACATGTAAAAAAGGATCCGTATTGTTTAAAATTATGCGTGTTGCTGGCCACGTCATGAAACCCAGTGGATTGTGCGCTTTACATATTTTTATTTTCGTATTCTCACTTCATTTGAAAATATTGCTAGCACAACGGCCAAGTAAGCGGTGTTTATCTGTTGGAAGCAGTCAAACTAATTAAAACATAATACAGTTACTAAAGACAGTTTAATAGATAAGAAATACTATATAGAGAATGGGGTGGGTCTAGCGTGGTCATACCAAGATTACAAAACAAAGTAATACAAATTTGCAAGTGGAAACTATATAATTAATGGGACGCTGAGCGAAGCGCGAAAAAAATTTTTAAAAATGTCGTTCTAGACCCCCCAAATTTTTATCCTTGGCGACCCAAAAGGGGGCGGTATAACCCCAAATTTTCCCTTTGCCGACCTAAAAGGGGGGTCTAGAACCCCCTGGCTACGCCCATGTATGTATATAATCTTTAATTAAATATAAGATTATGGATTAAAAAGTTTGTGATACTTGACTTTATAATCAAGACAATAAAATTACTATTCTATTATTACGTAATTATTAAAAAAAACTATGATTTCTAATCTAATTATAAGAATATATAAACACATTATTATATTATTAAAAGAATTAAAAAATAAAATATATAAGTTGCAATAAGGTCTTATTTTAATTTTACACAGTTTTAAAGCATTTATAAGCTTGTTTTACGTTTTTTACGCGTTTTAAGCTCATTTTAAGGCAGCTCGGAAATATTGGGTACACCCCCCTCAAAATTTGGGTCTTGCCGGACATCCCCCTAAAATTTGACATCCCCCTTATACCCCCCACCGAAATCCGAGAGGCTGCCCGCCTATGCAACAAAGTAATATCTTTTCTGTTGATCCTCAAAAATAATACCCGCTTGCAAGATGTATAAATCCTCTTTTATGCTTTGTCCAAATTGTTTAACGAACGTAAGCCAAAAGTTCTCTTTGGAGGAACTTAAGCCATATTTTATTTTTAACATTTTTAACGTTTTGACCTAAAGAGAAAATTTAACTTTATGGTCAAATTAAAACAATCCAAATTCCCATAATCAAATGCTTTATGCTTTTTAAAATGTTTTTGTTATCACTTCTGAAATGGGTTAATAGGGAAAATGCCCAATATAAAAATTAAAGGGAAATATAACTGCTCAAACAAAATTTAGGGCCCCATTTGGGTAGCGCATTTAGAAGGGCGTGCTTTAGAACTCATCTTATTAGGAGTCATATTGACATAATTAGGACCCGCCTTAATTGTCCTGTATAATGCTCCGATTGGGGATCGTCCTAATTTGGATTTTTTCGCACCCCAATTAATTCACATAGATAAGAAACGGATCCCTAATTAGAGTACTTAAAAGTGTCAATCAGTTCCATGCTCACTTATATGTAGGGCATAAAATTAATAAAGTGCGTCTCTAAATAGAACACACGCCTTATATAAAGATTAATATTGTCCTAATTAGAGCTCGCTCTAATTATGGAGTACTGACTCCCCTAATTGGGACATTACACGTTCCAATTTATTGATTTACCCCAATCAGAATCATCAACGGAACCTTAATTTGAACACTTGAGATTGCCACAATAAAATCCAATACATTAATACAATTCATTACCAAAAATATTCTATTTTTTTTCATTTTTCCTTTAGCTTATCTTGAATAATGAACACTTTTTTAATTAAAAAGCTAAAAATTAAAAAAAAATTTCGACGTTAAAAATATTCCCCGCGGACTCGAACCTCAATCCTCATAACTGTGGTGTTGGTGGTGGTAAAAATCGTCATAACTGTGGTGTTCTACCTTAAGGCGTGCTATAAATTGGGCAAATGAATACAATTGTTTCTAAGCAATATTATAGTAATATTTCTTTATTTATTTTTATGTTTATATTTTCTAATATCTTTTTTTGTAATGGGGTTTCTAGATTTCTAGGACTTGGGAGATTTTTTACGCCTAATTTTGCCTAATTTTGAGCACATTTCAGCAATTTGCGGTATGAATGAGGAGCCCTGTCCAAAACCATACTGCTTTGATTATATGTGCAATGGTGGCCAAGTGAACAGCAATTTTAACGGAGGCTGCAAATGCTTGGACAATTATTTTCGGGATTCATTAACCCGGTAAACCTTCTGATTGAAAACATTTTAAGCTAAAAGAGTTTTTTTTTTTTGAAAATTCGTTTTAGGAAAGTAAAAGCTTACACTATTATAATCCACGTAATTTTGTACATAAAACAACTGTTTTAAAAGTTACGGTTAATGTTAGGATAAATGAATTAAATTCGGCCAGCCTTAATTTCGGCCATTGACTATTGTGTTCTCTACACGTCCATTTTCGATTTTACACTTGTCCTTGGAGTTACAAACTTTGATTCATTTTCTTTTAAATAACACCCGTTGTACAGTATTGATTATTTAAATATACATTTAGCGACTGCCTTTTGTCCTTTGATCCCGTCTGCCAAGCCCAAACTCGAAGGCCCCGGTTCCCCACTAGAAGACCGCAGTTTATCACGCCCACGCCGCCGCTCCATCACACGCAGCCACCAAACTGGCCACCACCGACCGCACCGCCGAATCGTTTTACTCCATTTCCCACATTGCCGCAGAATCCACTGCGCACCCCTATCAGCAACAGACTAAGTGAGTTTTTTAGTATTTTTATCCATGATATATTGTTATTACTAAAACATGTAACTAATCAATAATTAAGCACTATTTACATGCGTTAAACTCACATCAAGTGATACCGACAGAATCCACCAATAACTTGTTTTTTATAGTTCGCGTTCGCTTCCCTTTTTCAGAATATATTGAGTGTTTTTAGTGTTTATATTATAATATTAAAGTTACATTACGTATACAATATAGATAGTTTCATTTCATTTACATTAATCACGTTTACATTCATTGATATTACATTTATATTAGCATTTACATTACATTTACGTTTAATTTACATTATTATATTTGATATTACATTTAATTTAAATTACATTCACATTACGTTTATATTACATGTACATCACCATTTACATTAATTTTACTGCATTTACATTACATTTTAACACATTTACTATATATTACATTTACCTTATATTTACATTACAGTTACATTACATTTATTACATTACATTTATTACATTACATTACATTTACCTTACATTTACATTACATTTACATTACATTTATTACATTTACATTACATTTACATTACATTTACATTACATTTACATTACATTTACATTACATTTACATTACATTTACATTACATTTACATTACATTTTCATTACATTTACATTACATTTACATTACATTTACATTACATTTACATAACATTTACATTACATTTACATTATATTTACATTACATTTACGTTACATTTACATTTACATTACATTACAGTAAATTTACATTGCATTTATATTACATTTGAATTTACATTACATTTTATTTACATTACATTTACAGTTACATTAAATTTACAATACATTTACATCACGTTACACTTTTTTAGTATTTACAAAATTGAAATAATGAACAATTTTTTTAAGTTTCAATTTAAAATCAATTGTGTTTTTGTCTTCATATAATTAATGCTACGACAGCATTGCTGATAATCGCCTTTTTTAATATTGCTCACATTTGTTACATAGACAGACATAAGTTGCGGTTAAAAGATTAATAAAAAAACCCGTAAATGATATAATTTATGGTTATGTTATAGTGCAATATTTTTACTGAAAAAAAAATTAAGATGATTTTTGAAAAAATCCGTTTATTTTTCACAGCGGTTTCCCGAACCCCTCTGATTCCGGGTAAAATTCAGGTGGAACGTCCGAGTTTTCCGGATCGTCCGCCGGATTCAACGACAGCATCCGTTTACTCGATGCGCAGCCGTCCAGCCTTTTGTCCGGATTTCTTCCGTCCCCGTCCGGATCAGGCCGTCCGTTCGGACCCATCGGTCTTCCACCCGGTTTACTGCCAACAAACCAACGCCCGCCTTCCTCCGGGAAAAAGGAGAAAAATGGCGGCGGGAAAAACAACGCACGACCACTCGCGGCCGGGGCGGGCCGGGCCGGGGTGGGCCGGGCCGGGGCGTCGAACGAGAATGACTGCGGCCGAGGGCCGGAGTATCGCTCCTGTGTCACGCCGCAAGAAGCGGACGCCCAAATTAAATCTTGCTGCAACAGTAAAAACTTGGGCCTGTGCGGTCTTACCGCGTGCTCGTATACGGTCGGGGCAGCGGAGCTAGTAATAGCGTACACGTCCGGCGTATGCAACGGACAGGTGACGTATAAATTCACAATGAGCTAATTTCAATCGATGAATCTTGCAAGAATAATTTGCATACAGCGTGTTTTAATTTGCATAAACCGTCTGGACTTTTGAGTTCAGTGTTTTTTGGCGAAGGGTTATTCGAATTAAAACATGATTGCTAAATTATTTTTTTACGTGAGATTCGTCAATAAAATAATACCAGTTAATATGAAGGAACAATATATAACACAAGAGAATGTCCGACTGTACACGAAATTCACGTCAAGATTTTAGGGCCCTCAAAATGTCATATAGTATTCGTGATCACGTCCTATATATTTTGTTCTGTGAGAATGGTTGTGGGAGGAGCTGTTAGAATCACTTTTAGCCAATTAGCGCTTGGGAAAAATTGAATCTCCAATGGATGAAAGATCTATATTTTTTCCCAAGTCCTATATGGCTAAAAATGATTCAATAAGGTCATAACTTTGTGAAGGTTTTTAACACTGAACAATTTCTTTTTAAATGGGAGGGTTTTGACTATCGTGTTTTTAACCAAAATTTTGCAATAAAAGTCGCAATTGCAAACTTTTGTGCGCCTTTTCTAGCAAAAATTTGCCATTTTCTGCTAGTTTTCTCGTGCTGCGATTTTTAACACAGTGTTAGTCTTCTTGCAGTAAAAATGAGAGACTTTTCTTGCACTCAATGCTGCTTCTTCGCATTGAAGAATTCACATTCGCATTCTGCAATCATTGAAGAATTAAATGTAAAATATTTAGTATCAACACGAATACGCAACAATGAATTTAACCTCTTTTATAAATTTATTTCCCATATTTTTGCATCGCTTTGCGCAAAATTTATCATCCCAAGTAGTTCGACTCTGGAAAGTCAAATATTCTTTGTTAGATATTTTTGATACTAATAACCGTTTTAAATTGTAAAAATTGTACCAAATTCAGTTTTTCCTAGATCGAAATTACCTTCAAAATACATAAGATGACGAAGATAGCCGAAAATATAAGCTTACTGTAAAAAAAAATTTCTTTACTTGTGTAAAGCGTTTTATGGTTAGATAGTCTGCAAATACTGTATTTATCTATAGTTGTGCAGCTTGAACTCATAGTTCGTACTAATATAGTTTTGTTATAAAAAATTTTTGTGTTCAAATCTGTAGGCATAAAATTTTTTGCACTTTTTTAATTATTTATAAACAATACAAATCACAATTCTCATACTGAGACTTACGCTTAGGTTTTTTGATTCATTTTGTGACCAATGAATGAAACTTTGACTCAAATTAGAATTATCTGTTTGTAGTATTTACAATTTTTTCTGAAGGGACTCTTTTTGTCAAAAGAAGCTAATGATTCTAGCAAAACCAAAAATTAAAGAAAATAATTTTCGAGTTTTATTCATGGACTCATTGTGTCATACGAACGACGATATATTAGTTTTAATATACTATAGATTTTGTACAAATATAAAAATTTGGTTTGTTTGTATACCTAACTATTGACTGACATAGATTTTACATAAATTGACCTGGTTATGATAATAAACATAATTTTTGTCACTGTGCTCTGTACGGTTTTTGGCCCCGACTATGGAAAAATCCCAGCCAGCTTTTTTAAAAATTTGATTAAAATTATGCTCCGTTGGGATATAGTTGTCATTACATATCGTCGTTACTACGGTAAAATGACCCACAGTTCGCATAAAATATGTGTGTTTGTGACTCGCTTTAAATTTAAAACAGGAACCTATTAACTACAGAATGAGTCACAATCACGTGTATTTTTTAATGACAATGGCTCATTTTGCCGGAGTAAGGACGATATGTGTAACTATTGTTTTTCGGATATATTATCACGAGTGTCAATAGAGTAGTTAGGTTCACAATACGGCGGATTTGATTCGCTTTTTGCTAACGTAAACTACCGGGGAGGCGGCTTGCACAAGTCTGTATACATTTATTTAATAATTTTATTATATTTAAAAACTTATTATAATGCTAAATTTTTAAATATTAATAGGCAATTATATAATTATATATTTTATATATATATATAGGTAGGGTCACAACAGCTAATCAAGTAAGTTAAAGCTTTATATTATTTATGTATGCTAATTGGTTAAATATTACAGTAGTATTAAAGTGTATAATCTTAAGTATATTAACTAATTTATGTTAAAAAATTTATTTACTATTTACTTAAAGTAATTAAATAACATCACTTAGTATAACAACAGTAAAATTTCTATTAACTAATCTTATGTATCGGCAATTGCAAAAATAAAATGTTAATACTATCTATTTAGGGTTGTAAGGATTACCTAACATATTATAATAAATATATATTATATATATATATGTAGTGTGGTTTTTTGTTAGTTTTTTTAGTTGTGGTAAGATTCTCAAGGAAACATTTCAACAATGTACAAATTCCAATTCCCAAAAATAATAATAATAACGCTAGGTTTTAATTTATAAAATACTCTTCCCTTAAATCCTTTTTAGAAGGTTGATTTATAGTTATATTATGCTGTACTGGCCCAATAATGGTGGTGAGTTCCATTATGGTACAAGATAATATAAACGGCGACACTGTACATCTAATGTACCAAGTGATCCGAATCATGAGAAAACAAACAAGAATTTATACGTAACCGGCGTTTAGCACACGTGGGATCTGCTCACCTGTGCCTCCGGCAACAACAACAACAAAGAATGTTGCAAGGCGATGAACGTTCAAAAGAAATGCCGATTCTTTTGCAACCCTTCGGTGTGCGTAATGTTGCACCAGACCAATGCTTTTTATAATATTATAATAAAAATACTTTTTATAATACAGTAAAATTCTATTAGTGTAGCAAATGCCGAATATGGATGTTTCATAGTTTTGTGGAGTTCCGGAGCTTCGGAGGCCTGCCCTTTATTTGTACTAATTTTAACCTTTGGAAACTTTTAATTTTAACTTTTGGAAAATTTTAACCTTCGGAGCAACCCCTGAAGTTCCGGAGCTGCGGAGGCCTGCCCTTTATTTGTACTAGTTTTCGTCCAAAAACCGCTGCGAATCCGTAGAAGGGACTTCGCATCAGTGCTACCCAGTGTTAAACTCCGCGTCAGATTCGCCGTAGTGACCAGGCTTAACACTGAGCAGCACCAGCGCGGACTCTCTTCTGCGAATATGCAGCGGAAGGAATCCCAGAAGGTTAATGGAGAATCACGACGGTTAATTCAATGTACACAAAGGTCTCGAGAAGATTTCAAATAATTTGTATATGACCTTGGTTAACGAAAAAAACCGATTATAAATACAACTAAAACAACATAAACATAAAACTTTTTTTTTTGAAAAAAAAACAGCTGGTTGTGCATATTTTTTTCTTACAATTTTTTTCCGTCGTATACAAATTATTTTTAAATCCTCTCGAGACCTTTGTGTACATTGAATTAACTGTCGTGATTCTCCATAGAAATTAAAGGGTTATACAAACTGGATTTTGTAAAAATATTTTTTTAATCTATTTTTTTTGACTTATTAAATATACAATAAAAATAGGCATAAAAATCCAAAGCGACTACGGTAAACGTAAGTTGCAACCCCAGTATAACGGGCATGTTAAAGTATTTAATAAATTATTCTAAGCCAAAAAACTAACCTGCACCTCAGAGGTCAGAACAATATTTTTAACTTTGTATCTGCCACACTATCGTGTCACTTCTGTAGAGGTAATAACAAGAACGAGTTAATTGAAATTTTATTTTATTATCCAGCGATCTCACAAGATTTAAAAAAGTACGTTTTTACTTGTGACTTTGGTAATTTGAAATAGTCAAATGTATTTTTTTGTTTGTTATTTTTGTAGTTTTTTATTTATTACCATTAAAATTACACTGATTTTAATCTTACTGTCACGTTGTCCCAAAAAAATGATTGGAGTACTAAATATTGGCGTGAAATTTTGTAAAGCAGTGTTCTTAAACTTCACTAATGGCGATTAGATTTATTTGAAATTTTTTCTGAATTAGTCCATTTCAAGATTTTTTAAAAAGTTTAAAACAGGTTAAGATTAACGTTTTTACCTTCAGTGATCGCAGTTTGTGGAGTATTTTATTAAGTTTAGACAATTAATAAAATAACTCCAGTGCGCTGTTTCATAAATGTTAGGAACATTTAATTCTTTGTAAATATTTACAAAGAAATGAAATCCTATGCTAAAGCATAGTGATAAATGCAAGATATATTTATGCAAATTTTCGGTTTTTTATAAGTTTTTCCAAAAGTCTATTGCATTTTCATTTCTTTGTAGCTTTCTACAAAAAAGAAATGGACTTCAACAGAAAAATAGCATGTTGGGAACTTTTATGAAACAGCGCCCAGATGATAAAAGCGTTGGTGCTAAGCAACATTATTACCGTCGCAGAACTAAAAACAAAATTCAATTGGGTCTGGAACACTTGGCGTGTCGGTCAGATTTTGAAAAAATCAATCGATGCCACCTTGCTAGCTTGACCCCCGGAACCAGATACGACGGCGGCGGCGGCGGGGACAACCCGCTAAACTCTATCGGAAATTTGATCCCCGGGCTGGAAAACTCCAACCCTTTGGAATCAATAGGCAATTTGATACCCGGGCTGGGAGGCCCGGGAGGACAGAGCCCCACGGGGAACACGGTCTCCAACGGAGATCCGAAGAAACCAAAACCAGGAAATAGAAACCCGGGGAAACCAAACCCCGGAAATCGAAACCCGGGGAAACAAAATCCCGGAAATCAAACCCCGGGAAAACCAAACCCCGGAAATCGAAACCCGGGCGCCGGGAAACCACAAACTGGAAACCGAAGCGAAGTTTCGTCCAACCCTTCGAGTTCCAACACGCCGAATCTGCATTCCGGACGCAGAGGGGGTGCGGGAAACAGGGGCTCGGGAAATAATCCCAGAATTTTCTCAAATACATCACGTTAGCTTGATTTTATCTAGTTATAATTTATTGCCATATCTGTAAAAACAGCATTATTGCCCAAATATCTAAACATAATTTTAAAAAATGAAGGAAAACCTCAGCATTATATAGGCCAACCAAATATGGCTGGTGCACTTGTGCCCTAAATAAAAACTAAATATTATTTGATAACCAATCGAAACAATGCTATTTATCAATTTATAATAAGCAAGATTTTCAACTAACTGGTTTTTATAAAAGACTAATTTTTTACGTCAACATTTCGATTCCTCATCATATGGATCCCCTTTTTTTATTTATTGAACAACTGCACCCACCACGTTGTGTATTTTTTTGTTTTTCGTAAAATAGTTTTTTCTTACTATTAAAGCGACAAAGCGCGTCCGAAGCGAAGGTGACATCATTATTTTTACTGCTTAATGTTAAATACACTGCCGATATTCTTTTAAGTCTTTTCTTACTAAATTTTCACCTTTGAGACGAGTTCGTAATCAGATACATAGGGTTAATATAGCTTAATAAAAAACTCAGCCCATTACGGAGAAATCTGGCCAACTTTGCTAGTCTAACGTTAAATTACCTATAGTAAACGACGTTTGTTAGATCTAAACTTATTTTGCGAGAGTGCCAATAAATTAACTAAATCTGAGATCTCTGATTTTTTTATAAAAATTAATTGATTTAAAAAACTATAATTTTTTTATTTGTTTTTCAACAATTACTTTTATATTTTGATTTAACACATAGTATGGTCTATAAAAATGATGTATATCACCTTAAAATTTTTTGATTGAGCAATTTTGGCAAATTGTAAACCCAAAACACCATTTTAAAAATATTGCACTCTCAAATTGATCAGTCGTTGGCCAAAAGTGATTTCCAATATTAATACTTTTTGTGGATTATACAGTTTATCGCAGGTTACTTTATGTTTAATACAATTTTCAGTTGGAAATGAAGGTATCGGACAGTACCTGAATCCAAAAGCTCAGCTCGTTCTTTTCCAACTTTACAACGAAGGCAAACGTAAGTCAAGCATTTTGTTAAATATTTTAAAAAATAAATTAAAAAATCCTTTTCGTGAAGTCTAACCATGGCGGTTTCTTTATGTGGACATTTGCAATACACAATTCAGTCACAATGGAAATCTTACTGGTTTTTTAACCCATGTGTCAGAAAACGGCTGTTCGTTTAGGGTTAGAAAAACACGTTTAGCTTTAGGGAATCATTTCTACACGTTTGACACGGTCCGAGGCAACGAGTGCGATCGTCGACCGCAACAATAATTCGCCTACCACCTTAACGATATAGGCACCTTGCACTGAACTTCGGTTTATACATGAAGTATGCAATACATAAGTCTCACCATAATGCATAATTACCGTATCTCCTACTTCTATTTCGTAGTATGAAGATCAACCGATCTAAATTTCTGGCCCTTTCGATCCGTTGATCTGCATACTACGAAAGATAAGTAGGAGATACGGTAATTATCCATTAGGTGACACTTATATGTATATTGCATAATTCATGTATAAACCGAGTTCCAGTGCAAGGTGCCTATACCTCTTATTTATAAGGCGTCCTATTTTTAAAACATAATCACAACGGGAATTTTTACATTCAGGGGACCATTTCTACACGCTAACACCGTCTGAGGTGACGAGTGCCATTGTGGACCACGGGTACAAGTTCGAAGGTGGGATCGCCCTCATGCCCAAATCCCAGTCGGACGTCTTGGTTCCGTGTCCTCAACTCAAACCTCTGCGCCGATTTTTCAAAAGCGACGGTAAGTCCTAAGACAGAATTCTGTTAACTGTCCTGTTGAATTTATACACTAAAGATAAATTCTATCAGGGTGAAAATTAATAAGTGGTAAAGTAACCACTCGTTTTTTAAGAAAATATCACGTGCAGAGAAACACATGACGCAACTAAATAATAATTGGTTACATAACCGCTGAAAACTTTTTTTTTTAATTTTTCTCGCTTCCTGGCGGAGAGCGGTTACGCCCTTAATTTCAGCGTTCCCTCCATTTATTGCAGCTCCAAAAAAACACCCACAGCTCCGAAGTTCCGCCCTATTTTTGTACCAATTTCATAAATAATAAAAAAGTAATACCATAATTAATTTTGTCAAATAAATTTTAATTTTTTTTTTAAATTTATTCAAAACGATAAAAAAACAGTACTATAATGTGAAGAAATCGCTGATTTAAAGAGCAGAGCTCCGTAACATAATTTTTTTGGAGTCTGAACATCACTATTGAGGCTGGTTTACACCGGAATGGCAACTGAAGATTGAAGCACCGCACAGTGTTCAAACTGCAGCAACAATGACGATGTAATGATGTGAACGCGCCCGTAACTTGTCAGCTGCTACTCCGGTGTGAACCAGCCGTTACAGTTGTAGTTGTGTAATAAACAAGAAATCACACTCGCAAAATAATTTATTTACACTTCTATTTATTATTGTTTAACGAGTGATCGGAACTAAAGATTAATTTTCGGGTTTAAAAAACCCGAGATCCGTAATCGACTGAAGTCACACAAGAAATAGTTTGCATAAGGATGGTTGAAAAGCAGCTGATTGGTCGTTCTGCATGATTTTTACTTCAAGTAATAGTATACTTTCAGCAGCTTTTGCGCGAAAATTAAGTTGCTTCGATAGTTGCGAACGCACTTTTCAACCAGACCGTATGCAAGCTAGTTCTTGCGTGTGATTCATCCCTTGGCACTCTAATGGAGGAAACAGTAATTTTAGCTGAACCGAAGTAGTGTTTTGATTTGTGATGTCCTACCTTCCAATATTATGCTCCGGCCATTTAAAGCGGAGAAAGTTCCGGAGCTCCGCCCCTTAATTGAGCGATTTTGAAGCTTATTTAAACTTGAAATAAATTTTAACCTATTCTATCTGTATTTGAAGGCATATTTTTATTGTTTTTAATAATTTTTGGAAAAATTTTAGTTTACAAAAAATTTTAACAAAATAATACATGCCATCACTCTTTAATTATTGATGAAATAAGAAAAATAGGGTGGAGCTCCAGAGCTCCTAAAAGCGGAGCTCGGGGGAATATCACTAGTTTTGATGTGAGCATTAGTTTCAAAACATTGCTAGAATTTAAACTGTTCGCTGCATTTAGAAAACCACTTCTACACAATCGACCCTAATGCGGCGAGTGATGCTGTTAACGGTGGATATAACGACGAAGGGGTGAGCGGTTATTGCGTGGAGGAACAAGGGAGGTGCGGCGCCAACTGGGCTTTACGCAGATGGTGGTCCGGGCCGTACCAGGGTAAGGCAAATCTTCATTTTGTTAATTTAAGAATAAAAATACTATAACCTGAAGAAATTCTGGGGTTGGAGCATAATATCGTTGTTACTATGACACAATAAGTTAAAAGCGTCACAAAATACTTACAACTGTGACCCTTTTAATCTTTCAACGCACCAGAAACCTTATGAGTCAAAGTAATGTTATTTTTAAATTAATTATGACTCTTGATGTCAGAATAAGGACGATATCTCCTCAGCATTTCCTTAATGATGTAAATATTTTTGATTTTGGTTACAGTAAAGTTATCTAAATCCCTTCTGTTGGTCATCATATTCTGTTTATCGTCAAACTAAATTAAATCAAAACATTGGTTGTGAAAGTTTAAAACATTAAGCTCCTCCACTGACTCCTTCCTTTTCAGCGTTTAAAACGCGTTTTTTGGCCCCAACAGTCACAAAGGGTTAATCTGCTTAAAACGTATTGCTTTCAGATCATTTCTACAACTCTGACAACTCGGAATTAAATAGCGCGAGTGCAAATCTGCAAGACTACGTGGACGAAGGAGTGGAATGCTACGTTTGGGGATGGCGCTAATTCTACATTTAGTTCCACTTGGACAACTAAATTTTATTTGTGAAAAAAAAGAAATTCAACTAAACTTTATTTCTAATACATATTCGGACTGTTTAAAGGATAAATTGTATAAGTAATTGAAATTAAGTTGTTTCTATGCATGGGCACAGGTAATTTGATGCGTTTTAATCGATCTATCCTGTATTTTGCATGAACTGACCAGTTACAATTTTATTGTATAAAATAAAGTTGAACAAAATGAAACACTCGTAAACTTGTTTTTCATTTTTAGATGTTTGAAAAACTTTTTTATTTACTGTATTTAAAAATTAATAAAAAAGATTATTAATTAATGAATTACTTATAACTTTCCGTAAATACAGACGAAAAACTACGAAGAAAGCAAACGCAACATTATTCTTTGAGGTTATAACCCGGTAAGTACGGCTGTTGAACCTGCCTCCGGAAGACTGGAGGCAGGTAGGATTCAGGTTAAACTGCCTCAGACAGCATGGAGGCAGGTAGGAAGCAGGGTGGAGGCAGGTAAAACTGCTTCGGAGGCAGATAGAAGGCAGGTGACCCTGCCTCCTATGTTGAAGCATAATACAGGTTAGGAGGCAGGTAGGAGGCAGCTAAAACTACCTCGGAGGCAGGTAGGAGGCAGCAAAATTTCCGATGGAGGCAGGTAAACCGTTTTTCCCAATTCATGCACACCGTCCTTACCGGGTATAATATCTTTAGATTACATAATAAACGAAATATCATTAATTTGTATGGTTATGCTAATTTAAAATCGAATTGTTTCACTGGTGTTTTGGGTGACTGGTTACTTTTTAATATGTTATAAATAAATTTTTGGTTCAAAGCACAGATTGATTTTTTTATGCGTTGTTTTTTTTATATCTTAAGTACAAATTAACAAAATGATTGGGTGACTTATTTACATTAGTGTTCTCACAATAATTGATCTTTGTTTATGCATTAAAGAGTAAGTAGTTACATTTTCAATAATGATTTATGGACCTATCTAGCATTACAATATTTTGTGTCCGCGGTACCGCCGCGAAATCAGAATTTGTTATGAAACCAATGATTTTTACCAATTTTTTTTGGAAACCGGAAATTAAACAACAATATTTAAACAATTTTAAATACTTTTGTTAATTTTTGACCATTATTTAAGCATTAATAAGGTTTTCCATATGCAAATTTATTTCGGTTAACCAGGAAAAAAACATTGTGTAATGCTTTAATTTAATACAAAAAAGCATGTCAAAATTTCTCAAACAGTATTTCTAATTTCAAAAATAATACAACAAAATTCATTTATTTTAAAAGGAATTTTGTTTCGTGGTGGGACCGCCGACCCAATTTTTGTAATGCTAGGTAGGTTCATACATAAAGTACAGCTGAGAATGGATTATATCACAATAATTACAATGAGACAAGCCTATTCTTAAAATAAAACGTAACAATAATATTGCACACCAATACGTTAACAATTATGTACAGAAATATAACAATAATTTTCTTTACACATAACAAAAAACCATTTTGACCATATGGATTGCTTCTTTTTTTGTTCTAAAACGTTTTATTTGAAAAAAGCGCGATAAATTGAATTATGCATAAAAAATTAAAATGGATAATCCAACCGCTCGCTTTTTTCCTTCAAATATTGATGTCATAGTAAACTATGTACATACTTATTTGCATACTTAATCAAATAGAGAAAGCAGAACAAAAAAGCACCTTTCACCGATCATTGTGATCAAACATTTTTATTTCCAAAATTTCTCGCGCAAAAGGTTCCCTTTGCCTAACTGTAGTTTTTTTAAAGAACCTTTGACTTTGATTGCGATTTTAAAAGCGCAACACAAAAATAGTATTTTCTTAGTATTTTTATAACTGAGTAGAGTAACTGTTGCCGAAGTAAATGTCAGACTTACACATTTTAACAACCAAATTTATATTCACTAAAACAATAATACTAATATAGCATGATTTTTAGATGATTAACTCTCTGGTTATTGAAAAAACTCGATTTATTATTTAAAAATGTTTCCGATGAAAATGAATAAAATAATATCTTTTAAGAAATTTTTTAACGTGCGTGTTTTATAGTTTCTGAGATTTTCTTCATAATATAAAATCAATATAATAAGATTAAAACCATTTCGCTTTTGATTGAAGAAGGGCTTTTGAAGTAGTAATATCGCTAATATAAAAAGAGTTTTGAGTTTTGGTGTATCTGCAAAATCTATTTTAGTTTGGCAAAAATACCGTAAAAATTTACATCAATGTTTAGCGATGAAATAGGCCATTAGTGCTCCTATTTCATTACTCGGTGACCAAGTAATGAAATAGGAGCACTAATGGCAAGATTACGAGAGCCCCACTAAAGCACCGTACAATACAAAATTTCATGAAGGTTTTTTTAATGCAGTAAATTCTATTATGCTATCGATTAAAGTGGATTACATTGTTTTTCATATTCAAAGTATAGTTTACAATAAACGTTATTGGTGTAATTTTAAAATCATAAAAAACACTAAAAATTTGTTTTAACGCTCTTTACCAGCGGTTTAATCCACATTTTTTACGTTAAATTTATAAGATAACCATCTAAAATTTACAAAGAAAAAACGACAAAACATCGTTTACCTTTAATATAATGTATTTTACATTTCTATTTATTAATACTCACTATTCAGGCAACTCGGTTACAGCGAATTTGGTTGCTATCCAGCAAATCTAAATTAAATATCTAAAACCTGCTGAAAGGCAGAAAACTGGTGAAAGACAGTTAAGTAACCCATTTAATAAACTGCATAAGAAAGTTTCTAAGTCTTCAATACAGAACAAGTCAAAAACATTGAAAGAACATTTTCGTTGCAAAGACACAAGTCCAACAATAACCACTATTCAACTATTCTTACTCCTGGTCCGGTTAAAATCCTTTAGTTTTTCTTTTATCGGAGAAGGAAGAGCCGCTGTATTCCTATACCTGCAATAAAAAATCCCGATTATACTTTTTGGTTGCCGGTTGGTTACTTGGAACTGTAAACAGGAAATTGAGATTTTCAGCAAATTTAGAAATTTAAAACCGTAAAAAAAAACAAGATATGTGCGATTTTATTAAATCTGTGTGCACTGCCGACCTAATTTAGAGGTATATTTTTTATTTACTGTCAAAAACACGGCTTTTTTAGTTAAAAACAGTGTTTAAATACACTTTTTAGGCCTAATTAGGCTGTTTTAGTATATATAATTCAATATT
Source organism: Microlaimidae sp. YZB2_3 (assembly GCA_030248175.1). Taxonomy (NCBI): domain Eukaryota; kingdom Metazoa; phylum Nematoda; class Chromadorea; order Desmodorida; family Microlaimidae; species Microlaimidae sp. YZB2_3. The sequence goes on from JASAMX010022120.1 coordinate 48,416, forward strand.
AAACCTAAAAACACTTAAATTATTGATTTAAAAAAACTGTTAAAAAATCGGACCTCCATGAACCCCTCTAAATTTGAAATCACGCACTGGGGTCGACCCCCCCCTAAAAAGCCAGTGGGGTCCGGACCCCACCCCCCTACAAAATTTTGGCCTTCCACCTGGGGGTGAACCCCCCCAAGCGGACCTGACCAAAAACACCTATTTACCAACCGAAATCTAAGAAATTGCTCGTCCCTGATATTTAATGTTGACACTTCACTCTAAGTTGGTATCAAATACACGCTTTTTAACAACAATTTAACTTTTTGCAACAGAATAGTTTTCGCCTCTTTAATACCATTCCGAAATAATGTCGTTAAAAATCAGGTAGCCATAATTCTTTTCAGAAACCGAAAAAAATCATAGCTACATAAATTATAAACATTTAAAATAAACTGTGTATTCAGTAAAAATTTTAATTTTTAGCAGATAAACGTTAAAAAACGTAGCTAAATTATTTGGTATTGCTTAACTACAGCAATATTATAAAAATACCAAGAGAAAAAATTTAAGCTTAAAAGTAACTCAGTATTAAACATTACTTAGTCTCAGTTTTAAAAAAACTTACTTAGTCTCAGTTCCATCAGAGCTTGTGAAAAGAAGATAGTCGTTGCACATTTTCAATATTTCATTCGAATTTTTATATCGTATTTCTATAGCTCCATTGGCCTAAAAATACACAGTTAAGGCTTGACCAGATCCATAATTTTGGATAGGGCGAGGGTCGGACCGGACAGGATCCAAACGGAGATCCGGACGGACCGGAACCAAACCGGATCCATACTAAATATTTCAAAGTCAATACTGTTTTCTAGTAATGAAATAAAATAATACCGGTCAAAGTTATCTCTTGAAGAAAAACCAAAACAAAAAAAAAATCTGTATATACAAACTTATCTCTTAACACAGTATTAGACACAATGTTTCAATTACCTGGTTTCCTCTTTAACAATGCCCAAAAGCAATATCTGGTAGTAGGATGATAAATGTTTTTATACTGCACTGATAACAATCTAGCATTATGATAAAATAAAACATTTTGTTAATAAAACATTTTGTTGTATTAATTTTTTTTGTCAAATTTGTTATTTTATAGTATTGATATTTGTTTTGGTTGTATTTTGTAAATGCAACAATGATTGGTTCGCATGTTATAGTGATAAAAAAAAGAAATTGTTTGTATTTTTTTATAGTTTTCTTTTGTAGTAACTTTACTAGAATAAACCTTGAACTTGAACTAAATGCCTATTCAAAATGTGAAATAAAAATCTAATTAAGTTTGTCGTTAACAATGCATATGATATATTAAATTTTCTGGAATTATTTTAAACAAATATCTGGTATACCTATGGGAGGTATGCGCTTAAAAACCAAAATATTACCAGTGATTGGGTTATAAAAAATTGAAAAGAATATATGAAAATTTCTGAAAAAGTTACCAAACAAATTGTCACGATTACTTGTTAGTATATTAACCTTAATTTTTAAAACCTTTAGCAAATGTTCTAGTTGAGCCTCTATAATTCTTTTGCAAAAATAAACACACGTCCGCACAGAAAAAAAATGATAGAAAAAAAACCCACAAACCAAACTATTTAATTGTTTAAACTCTAGTAAAACAAGAAAAAATTTGCATAAACTAAAATATATGGACTCAAAACTTCAATTTGTGCGTAATATAAATTTTATTAAAAAACAAAATACAAAACAAAAATACAAAAACAAAATACAAAACTAATATATAAAAAGCTTAGAAATAAAATTAAATATAATTAAAAAAATCAAAGACATAACTAAAAATAAAAAGACCCATCATGGGTGAAAACATTAATCCTATCGCGGGATAATAGCATAGCATAAGTCAAAATTTGTGGTGGGAGTGTCAAAATAAGATAAATAAAAGTAATGTTATTATATTCCTGTAAAAAAACTCAATCCGGCCAAGATCCGGTTTAAAAAAAAAGATCCGGCCCGGACCAGATCCAAAAATGGCCTGACATACCGGATCCTCAGACTGAACCGGATATCCGGTCCGCTCTATACACAGTACGATAGTTAATATTTTTAAAACAGATAATCATTTGAATTTTATTTAACCAAGAAAGCTTTTGAAAGAGGATAGGCGAATTATTTTGTGCAAGTGCAATATAAAACTTTTAAAGTTGACACGTGGTGCATAATTTAGGAATGATTATCTTTTATCTGTTATAGTTTGTTCTTGTTCTGATTATGTTCAGTTTTTAAGATAAAAAAAGTGAACTACCATACAACGCTACAGCATATTGTTTTCTATTTCTCTGAGTTACTCATTAAATTTTGAGCTATCGACATGAACACAATTCAATTTTTTCTTTGCTGTAGTTTAGGAAAAAATCTTTTTTACTTTAATTGCTTCCTAGTTCCGTAATGGAATTTATTGTGCCATTGATTTGACGAAACATAATAATATTTATGTCTTGCGACAAAAATCCAAAATTACAAAATTAAAACGCCTACCTTGGTCACTTCCATATTAGTGGAGTTGGAGGAGGAGCCTTTGACCGGCGGCCTTTGTTCAGATTGCTGCCTATTCACCCCTGATTTCACGCCGTGGCTAGGTTGAAGGGGCGGGCGTTTTGCCGGGGAAGATGTGGCCTGTGCTGTAGAAGGCGTGGCTAAGACGGACGGACTTATATTCTCCTTGTTTCGCTCTTGTCCCATTGTTGACGCTTGCGACCTAGGAGTTCTTCGAATGCTTGGACTAGCGCCGACCATTCGTCTATAAACAAAATTATAACAATAAGAAAACCGAAAAAAAATATTAAAGTGTGTAACGAAGACGCCAACCAACATGGGGGGCAACTTGTTTGAAACGGGGGCGAGGGCAATAAAATAGGGGGGGGGCAAGCAGGAGAGAAAGAAAAAAAGAGAAAAAAAGGAGAAAAAAGAGAAAAAAGAAGGGAAAAGAGAAAAAAGAGACAAAAAAGCGAAAATAAGGTAAAAGTAGGTCTAAAATGGCTTGAAATACATTGAAATAGGCTAAAAACTGCAAAAAATTCGCGATGATGGCGTCATCATAGGTCAAAAATGGCGTCATAATTTTAGGGTACTTTTTCATTTTTTGGCGGGAGGGGGCAATAAAACGGGAGAGGGGGGGGCAAATCCTCAAATAAAGCGGAGGGGGGGGCACGGTCATTTCCAGACCGTGCACAGGTCTGAATAATGTTTTTGCATTATTTATATGATGCGACTGACGCTGATTTAATTTAGAAGCAAAAATAAACTTACAAAATTTTATTTCTTGCATATAATAGCTATCGTAACTAGCGACTGGTTAAAAAAAACAAAACAGCCGACTAAACAAAGAAAAAGGCAGAAAGCCAAACCTGACGGTAAAAGCAAGCAAGAAGAAAAATCCGCGGAAATAAGTTGTATGGGAATTTTGAATTTCAAAAATACTGCAGATGTTGGCGCATGTGGATTTCTACTTAACATTTTTTCAACAAAAATTTTGATAAATAAGTTTAAAGAAACATTTTAAAGTTTTAATTATAGGCAGCATGTGATTTAACTGCAAATTATAGTTGTACTACTACAGTAGTTGTTGTTTGCTTTTTATAATTTGCTTTAATTTTATCCGAGTTTAAAATTTTAGCCGAGTTTAAAATTTTAGTTGTACACAGTCGAAGAAAATTTATTTAAAAGTAAAAAAATCGATAAAACGAAACGAACCTTCCGATTGTAACTGGAAAACACGGCTCTCCCCCACTTTCTAGCGCTTCATGTGCGTGTTCTACAGCCTTGCAATGAGCGTATTTCTAAAACATATAATTTTTTTAGTTATAGTTTACGCACTTGATTTTTAGCCTTTTTATAGATTAATCAGACCGGCTATAAGTGCCTGAACCTACTTGACCGTCTAAACAACCAATGTTGTTGATAGCCTGCCTCCCATCCACAAAAGGCCTTTAAAAAAAGGTATCAATAAGTAAGTACTTAAATAAAATGAATGAATTTATTTAAATATGTATTAATTTGTTATTTTCTTATAGTGTTTTTATAATATTTGATTTGTGAGTTAGATAGAAAATTCGCGGCACTCGAAGTGCTTTGTACAATGACGGCGCACTTTATGAATAAAATTTTAGCATCATTTCTGCGACGAGAAATTTCATTTGCTACAACCTTATTAGTTGCTATCCCCTTAAAAACAAATCTGCAGTGTAGGTCTCTCTACTGCGTAGCCATCATCACCATTGAAAATACAAAGATAAATTCCAATAATAACGCGAATTTACGCTTATGTGTTTTTAGCTTTCTAAAATGTTAACTGAAACCTAATAGAAAAAGTAAAAACTAAAACTTTTTGTACATAATTTCCTAGGTTTTAAAACAACAAAACACCAATCAACAGTGCCCGTTTTCAAATTGTTTTTGATGTCAAATGCTTCAAACCCTAGGGTACCTTATCACAATATTCTTTTTCTTCTGCCGAGAATCGGGCCGGCTGAGACAAAAGTGTTACTTCGCGTTTACCGCTGCTAGACTTTTGCGTAATAATTTTGCCTAAACATAAATAACTTCAAAATAACTACTTAGAACAATACAACACGAACAGATTAAGGTCTACTGGGGGTGGGTATTAGCTTTGAAAACAAACTTATTTGTAAACAACTGATTAAGTTTCATGGGACTAATATTAGGCTGTACCCATTAAAATACGTTAATAAGGTGTATAAAAGTAATAAATTTAAAAGCGTGTGTGACTGTAAAATGTATGTTAATGTTAAAGCTAAAATTATACCTAGAATTTTGATCACACAAAGGGAGGGAGCAGGGAGATGGAAAAGAAGGTTCTCTTAATTCCAGGGATGAGCAGAATGAAGTTTCTAAAAGGGGCTCAAAGTTTCGAAGCTAAATCGACGAACCTTTTAATCACATCAATGCACAAAGAGCGGAGGTCATGGTCAGGTGAGTGGAACTCCTTACGCTATTAGCAGTTTTAATGAAATTAATTGCGATTAGTTTCAATTTCTCCAAGCAATCTAGAGAATATAGATTTAAAAGTTTCTTACTTTTGCATTTCAAAATTTACAACCATAAATGCCTATTTCGCGTTTCCTCCATATTTTAATAATTTTTTGAATTTAAATATAATCCCAGTAAATCCTGGGTCTCCAGGTAAGCACCTACAGCTATAGTAATTTATGCAGAGGGATCTTGTTATGTTTAATTCTTACTTACCTAACTGCAAAAAATATATTTACATAATTATCATTGTTTTAAAAATAAATTTAATTAAAATTAATCATAATAACAACCTGCATTAAATAATTAAAGACAGTTAATCGTTCACTCTACAACTGGGTGCACGTTGAACAAACAAACAAGCTTACAAAAAAGTTTTGTTTACATAGAGCGATAAAAAAGTACTAAAAGTACTAAGTAAATAAATTAAAAAACCTACCGTTTGACAATCTTAACTCAAAATCCCCATTTTCTTTCAGAATACTAGTTGAATTTTCGCTGTAAACTATAACCTTGGGTACCTGAAAAATCAAAATTATTAAACATTTTAATTCAATTTAAACGACAATAAAAACAGTATTCTATTATTACAATCATAGATGAGAACGGTCGGGGAAGCTAGGGGGTGGTTACCCGGGGTAAATCGAATTTTGAATTCTAGGAGGGGGTCCCAAGGAGTCCGGACCCCCCTAGCTTTTTAGGGGGGGTCGACCCGGGGTGCGAAATTTTAAAATCTAGAGGGGGGTCACGGGTCAGTTGGGGTCCGGTGTCCAAAGCAAAACAGTTTTAAACCATAATAACTTTAATAATTGTTCTTTTTATAGGATAATACTACAAATTTTTGAATAAAAAGCGATATTCTGGTATAAAAAGGGTGTAAAAGCATGAATATTTGATGAAAATTCACGTTTTTGTAAGAGAATTTAGTATAAAAAAAGTACCTAAAAATTTCCCGAAGGGGGAGGGAGGTCAGATTTCAAAATCTAGAGGGGGGTCAGGGGTAAAAAATTCGGAAATTTGGGGGGAGGAGGGCCCTAGATTTTCGTCTAGGGGGGGGGGGTCCCAAAATTTCGAGGCTAGGGGGGAGGGTGGACCCCACAGGGTGGACCCCACCTTGCTCCCCCCTTTCCCATCTATGATTACAATAATAACGATTTCTATTATTTTTCATATTTTAACGGTTGAGTAAAACAATCTTTAAGTGAATTACACGCTTACTATGGGCGTAGCCAGGATTTCGAAAAAAAGAGGGGGGAGGTCCAACCATGACAAAAGTTTAGAAAAAGGGATTCCAAAAATCTTAAACGTAAACCCACCTTGCTCCCCCCCTTTCTCATCTATGATTACAATAATAACGATTTCTATTATTTTTCATATTTTAACGGTTGAGTAAAACAATCTTTTAGTGAATTACACGCTTCCTATGGGCGTAGCCAGAATTTTGGAAAAAAAAGAGGGGGGAGGTCCAACCATGACAAAATTTTGGAAAAGGGGATTCCAAAAATCTTAAACATAAAAGGGCTAAAAAAAATTTACGCGCTTCGCGCTGAGTGTTTATTCACTTGTTTCTGCCAAATACTTTATTATTTTTTTAATAAATTTAAAAAAAATAAAATTAAGTGAAAACAAAGCAAAAATTTTTTTACAAACAATTTAATACCTTAAAATTTTCGACTTCCAAAACATTATTTATTTAACAACTAATAATGAGTACATTGAAATGAGCAACGCAAAGTGCGAGAAAATGTTTTTAAAAATACTTCTGCTAACCTTTAAATTTTTAATCTCGCTAACAACCTAAAAGAGGGTCCAGCATGGTGTTACCAAGCACCGGTTTTAACACAACTTTGGAAGTGGAGACGAATTAAAACATTAAGTATGAGATGGCTCCCGCGGGAGATAAAACAATCGAGCGCTGAGCGGAGCGAAGCGCGAGAAATGCCCGTTTTTTTTTGAAAAATCGCCGTTCTAGACCCCAAATTTATATCCTTGCGGACCTCAAAGGGGGAAGACTAACCCCAACTTTTTACCCTTGCCGACGAAAAAGGGTCTAGACCCTCTGAACCATAGGTGAGCACGGTCGGGGAAGCTAGGGGGGGTGGTTACCCGGGGTAAATCGAATTTTGAATTCTAGGAGGGGGGTCCCAGGTGGGTCCGGACCCCCCCTAGCTTTTTAGGGGGGGGTCGACCCGGGGTGCGAAATTTTGAAATCTAGAGGGGGGTCACGTGGGGTCCGGTGTCCAAAGCAAAACAGTTTTAAACCATAATAACTTTAATAATTGTTCTTTTTATAGGATAATACATTTTATTGAATAAAAAAACCATAATATTCATGTATAAAAAGGGTGTAAAAGCATGAATATGTGATGAAAATTCACGTTTTCGGAAGAAAATTTAGTATAAAAAAGGTACCTAAAATTTTCCCGAGGGGGGAGGGGGGGTCAGATTTCAAAATCTAGAGGGGGGGTCAGGGGTAAAAAATTCGGAAATTTGGGGGGAGGCCCCCCCCCCTAGATTTTCGTCTAGGGGGGGTCCCAAAATTTCGAGGCTAGGGGGGGGGGGGGTGGACGCCACCCTGCCCCCCCCTTTCTCACCTATGCTCTGAACCACCCTGGCTACGCCCATGGTCCTCCTAACCTCAGTTTTTGCTGAGATTGCGTCTAAATTACATACATAACAATGGTCCTATTTTTAACAGCAGCAATAAATCAAATTACGATAAAATTCCTCAAAACTGAAATTAATACTTACTAAATTACAGAGTTTGAAATTTATAGGTAAGATGAGACATGAATAATATTATTTTTTACCTTTCCTTTTAATAAATCGATCAAGCTAGCTGCGTATGAATATTCTTTTCTCCGTTGAGCCAAATCTTCCCTGGTTTTTAAGGTTTCAAAATCGAATCTTTCTCCAGGTCTGTAAGGGGCCTGGTGTGTTTCCGAAAGCTCCGTTCCTCTCGGAGGTTTGTAAAAATCAATCTAAACCAAACAAAATGATCTATAGTTTTAACCAAACCAACACTTTCGATTTTATTAAGTCTGATTTGCTTAAAATTAAACCAATCTATGTCAGTGCTATCATAATGCTTAATTTTAGCCGCCATGTTTTACTTATGGAATATTCGTCGTCCTATCTAAAATTGGAATTTTCGTTCATTTATTATTATCATCTTGAAACATAGTAGAAATCACTTTTAATATTGGTCGTTTTTAAAGTAAAAAAACCAATTAAACTAAACTTTCGTTGGTAAAATAAATCACTCACCTGGTTTCCATTATTGCTCACTAGCATAACACGTTCCACTAAATTGGTTCCCGTTTTTAAAAATTCCATACACAGCGTCCGTTCTTCCCCATCCAAAATTCTCATCTAAATTATAACACTGTTAACCTTTTAATATATAAATAATGATACATAACATAAACTTAAAGTGGGTGGAGGACATACATGGGCACGGGGGGGGGGGGGGGTGGGGGGGGTTAACCCCCCCCAAATTCTAAGAAGGTGGGTTTAACCCTCCCCCCCACTTAGAAGTGGGGGAGAGAAAAGGTTAACCCCTCAATTTTGGAAAAATGAAGAAAAAAAATGTCTTTAAAATGACTTCTAACTGCCTCCAAACTTAAGTTTTGAGGTCAAAATGAATGTTTTAAGCAATAAAAAGCTCAAAAACGCAATAAAAAGGGCTTTTTGACCTAAAATTAGCGTTTTTTACCTATTTTTCCTTCAAAATCGAAAATCGATATGGGTAAAATGCACTCCAGAAAAAAAACGATATGGGTATTTTGCGTTTCTCGGATTTTAACCCCCCACCCTAATTTGGGGTTTAACCCCCCCCCCCACTCCGGACCAACTTGCCCATGTATGGTGGAGGATAGTAATAATGTTAGTCAAATGTAGATCATGACTCGGTTTGGGGACAATTAAAAGTCAATTGAAAGCAATTTTAAAATTTCCAAAATTGAAGGGAAGGAGGTTGGTGACCTTCTCCCTCCGGAGTGTGCCTAGGGGGTAAACGTTCTTCCAGAATTTGGTGGTATTAACTGTATGTTTTTAACATTAAAATCTCAACCGTAAAGATCACAGGAAAAAATTTAGAGCGGGCTAAACCACACCACACTCCACTGTCCATCAGCTAATTTTGAGATTAGGCAGTACAAACAAAATTTTGGAAGTCCCGGAGATCTAGAAAATAAGAATATTAACAATTAAGTTTTTAACCAAAAAACCATTTTTTTAAATTTTACTATAAAAAAGACCGATAAACTAGCTTACATCCGGTATTGATAAAACAAGCAACTAACCATTGCCCTTTTAGTGCGTTCATTTTGCGGCTGAAGACGATCTATACAAATCCTTTTCATTTCTCTGTTTTGTCTGGTGGAGCCGCAAGTGCTTTGCATCGTTGGTAATTGCTAAACAATATAGAAATAAGAATTATAAAAAAACAATTGTCTACACTAAACAAACAAAACACACACTAAAATTAAATTACCACAATAAAAACCACGACAAAGGCCATAACTTTCACGTTCCAATCTACCCATTTTATTGCATGAACAAAAATACTCTTCACATTAATTCTGTCGAATGAAAGCAAAATATTGAAAAAATAGTAATTATTTTTTTAGCTGAGCAGAACGCAAAGTAATTATATATTGTTTAATGCATAAAAATTTTCGTTTTCTCTGAGTTATGACCTGTTAATGGTAAAATTTTAAGTTTAAATAAAAAGAACAATTTACTCTCAGCAGCTACAATTGCTTAAAAAGTTTTAATGATAAAAAGTAACTAACAATAACCTAACAGATGAACTATCATTATTATTAATTTGTTTAAAGTAATAACCTAAAACAACGTCATAAAATCCAGAAGATTCAAGACTCCTTTACTTTCCCGCGTACTTCATTTTGACCAAAAATTCACCTAAAAATTCTGAACCAACATTAAAAAATCTATAAAATATTTTTTTACTTCATTGGCCAGTGCGTTGCGATTCGCTTTTTTCTGCTCTGGATTATTACTATTCCACCTTTCTTCCGGCTTTTTTAGGTCCGGCGAGCTCTCCGCATTCTCCGCCGCACCCCAACGGTCCCTCCGGCTTCTTCTCTCCGCTTCTGGGTTATTTCCCGTCGGGTGGCGCTCTCCGTACGGTGGCGGCGGCCGGTTATTTTCCATCGGATAGAGCGGTCGCCTAATTTCCCAATCGTACTCCGACCGAAGGTCCGGAATCGTCCTGCGCTCCGCCGAATATCCGTGCCGTTCTCCGCTAGTCGCGTATTGTTCGCGATTGCTATTCGCGGCGTATAACTCCCGCCCTGCGCGGCGTTCCCGTTCGCTATTTGTTACGATTCCAAATTTTTCCCTATGGTCAGCTGATCCGTAGGATTCGCGATCGTTCAAGACTGGATATTCTGCGTCTCTGTCCAACCTGTCCGATCTTTCCCGACCCGGGCTATATGCTCCCGCATACGAAGGACCCGGCTCGACCCGGTGTAAATCACCACGATTGTTTTTACCACGGTACTGATCTCGTAGAGGGGAAATTCTTTCACGAGAGAGACTTGTCCTTCGTTTTGGCAAGTCATAGTGATCTGGCGAGTAATCTGGTTCATGACTGCACTGCGGGCTTCTAAACAAATAAAACGTTAAACATGAAAACATACTATAAAGTGATTTAGGCTGAAATTTAACGCGTACGGGGGTTTCTTCAAAAAAAAAATTTTAATTTTATAAATTGTTCATCGCTGGTGCCATAGGTGTTTTTGGTCGGGTCCGCTAGGGGGGGGGTCCACCCCCGGGTGGAAGGCCAAAATTTTTTAGGGGGAGGGGTCCAGGGGGGTCCCGGACCCCCATGGCTTTTTAGGGGGGGGGGGTCGACCCCGGGTGCGAGATTTCAAATTTAGGGGGGGGGGGGTCAGGGGAGTCCAATTTTGTAGCAAAATTTTTTTAACTCAATAATTTAAGTGTTTTTAGGTCTAATATTGAATTTTGTGTATTAAAATAGCCTATTTAGGCCTAAAAAGTGTATTTAAACACTGTTTTTAACTAAAAACCCGTGTTTTTGACAGTAAATAAAAAAATATACTTCCAAATTGGTCGGAAGGGGGGGGGGAGGGGGGTCGGCCTCGCTAGGGGGGGGGGTCAGGCCGGACCGCTCTCGAGCTTTGGGGGAGGGGGAGCCCCCTGAATTTTTTCTAGGGGGGGGGGTCCAAAATTTTGGCTCTAGGGGGGGTGCACCCCTCTGTCCCCCCCCAAAAACACCTATGGCTGGTGCGCCACTGGTGATTTTACTCTTTTCTAGCAATTTATGTGAATCAGTGAGTCACCGAGAACTTGAAAGATTGGGCATCTCGATTTTTTAAAAGTTTTACGCTTATTATGATAAACATTGTTATGCGTTTCAAAATGTTACATCTATACATAGCTAAAAATGATATCGGCATTGGTATGTAATAGTAATAAATGAGATTTTTAACCAAAATTCTGTATATAGATAGAGGTCATGCCATATTAATTTTAGCACATAGTTTGGGTTTTAAATTTATGTTATGTTTTTATGTAAACACTTCAGACGCCCCTTATAAAATAGCTACCAGCTCATTATTATCTTATATACATCAAAATGGTGGTTATAATTAATGCTAAAAATCAAGCGAATAAGTAAACAATAAAAGCAAGACCTATTTTTTTATCCCTGCTATAGATGAATACGGTCAAAAAGCTAGGGGGTTTACCCCGGGTAAATGACATTTCAAAATCTAGAAGGGGGTCCTAGGGGGGTCGAACCCTCCTAGTTTTCTAAGGGGGTCGACCCGGGGTGGAAGATTTTAAAACCTAGAGTGGGGTCAGGTGGGGTCCAATTTCCGAAACAAAATAGTTTTAAACCATTAAATGTGTAATAATAGTTTTTTATAAGATAAAACAACATTTTATTGAATAAAAAGCGATATTTAGGTATAAAAAAGGTGTAAAAACATGAATTTTGTGTTAAAAACTCAAGTTTTTAGAAGAAAATTTAGTATAAAAAAAGTACTTAAAATTTTCTCGAGAGGGGAGGGGGGGGGTCAGATTTTAAAATCTAGAGGGGGTCAGGGGTAAAAAATTCGAAAATTTGGGGGCAGGGCCCTTCCCCCTAGAAAAAATCCAGGGGCCCCCTTCCCCACAAATTTTCGAATTTTTTACCCCTGACCCCTGGGGAGGGCCGCCCTGGATTTTTTTCTAGGAGGGGGGGGGGCAAAATTTCGAGGCTGGGGGAGGGGGTGGACCCCACCCTACCCCCCTTGTTCATCTATGATCCCTGCTTCACCCACCCCTGGCGCCATGGCTATCAATCTTTTTAGTTGTTAAGCAAACAAAAATCAAACAGTCTATTTTCTTATCCTTAATTACCTGCTGCGCAGCTGGGCTGCGTGGGGGCTGGACCGCGGCGGAACTGTGCGGCAAGCACCGCTGCAGGCCCCGGTGTCGCGGTAACTAGCGCAAGTGTCGCATACGCTCTCCGTGGGGCGGGGGACTCGCTCCTGGCCGCAGCGGGCGCAGCATCTCTTCTAAAACAACAAAAATTATTATTAGCTGATCACAAAATTAATGGCTCTTTTTTTCACAGACTAACACGAATACGACGAGAAAACTTTGTGAGTGGAAGTGGACTAGCAATTTTTTTCATTTTTCGAAATATTTTACCAATTTTTTCACATATTTTTGTTTAATTAAAATTATTATAAAGAACACAGTAAAAATTATAAGATCGTTCGTAATCGTTTGCTGTATTTTTTAAGTGACTAGACTTTAGTTTAATAATGTACTAAAAAATATTTTTGTTTCAGCAAACAAACCATCATTCCTACACTTGAACTTTTGTTTTTCAACAAAACAAATTAATTATTGTCTTAGAAAGAAAAAAACAAAACAAATTGTCAATTTCTATTGAGCACAAAAATGAACGGATTTTCTTAAAATCAATCCAAACGTTTTTCTACCCTTGTTCCTTGTGGTCTTCTAATTTTGGACTTAATAAAAAAGAACGATGGAGATTATTCCTTAATTAAATTATTTAAAAAAACTGGAAAAAATATACTCACTAGGTCACATACTTCATAAAACAGTAGGGTAACCAACATGAATACATGACATCTATCTAGTTAGACGCAGTTCATTAATTTTGCGCACGGCAAAAATAACAGCCGATGGCCGAAATAAAATTTGGTCCAATTAAAGGCAACTACTCTGTATCTTCAAAGCCTAACACTGCGCGCAAACGTTTAATTGGTTATATACCCATTCATAAAGCACTGGAAATCAGAATCTGCCTCTTTCTTGATTAAGTTATATACCCATTCACAAAGATCGTAAACCAACATTTTGTATGTAACAACGTCACCTATTTGTAAAGAAATAATTACTGGGAACGTAGCTAACTGCGCAGTTAAAATATTTTTTTGTAACAAACATTTATTGTCGGTTATATACCCATTAACTAAGGATTCAGAAAATGGCGCACAACACCAGAAAGACTTCAGTGACATCTGATATTGAACAATTGCGATCAAAGGTATCGGACCTCGAGCTGGAGCGGGAAGAACTTCTTAAAAGAATTAAAATTCTGGAAGAAGGTCAAAACAAAGCTCCAGTTCCAGCCATCGATGCTGACATGATTGCCAGTATCTGCTCCAAAGTCATCCAAGAATTATTACCATGGATGGAGTCAAGAATGAAGAAGGCTGAAATCCAGAGGGAGCATTCAACAGTAGCGGTTGTGGCTGGCCTAAACGAATCCACCAACCAACAGGAAGATCACGATAAAGCTCACGCTTTGGTGGAGGAAGTAATTGACAACACTAGCGAATTAAACAAAACGGTTGTCGATTGCTTCCGGATAGGAAACAAAATCCCTGGAAAGCCAAGGCTCCTTAAAATAAAATTTGTCAACAACGCCACCCGGAACAAGTTTGTTATGGCAAACTTCGCAAATCAGAACTTTTTAAAAGTATATATCTAAGGCCGTCACTTACTAGTGACCAGCGCAAAGACCAAATAGGACTGTTGGCCAAAGCTAAGCAGTTTCGAAATGAAGACCGAAAAGTCTTTGTCCGTTATAGTGATTTTGGTGAACCATATTTGTATGATCTAGATAACAACTGCATTCTGGAGATTAAGGGCCTAGACAAAACTTCAAAATAGGATGAAATGCAACCCAGTTGCTGTAAAATATATCGTAAAAATAAAAATTTTAATATTTTAAAAACTGTAGAAACTCTCCAAATCATGTCTCTAAACAGTAGATCACTTTTAAATTACTTGAATGAGTTTGAGCTCTTAATATCTGGAGCAGATGTTAACTACGGGTCCCCTGATGTGATATGTGTTCAGGAGTCCTGGCTGAGTGAGCAAATACCAGATCAATTAATAATTCAAAATTCTGATTACAACCTACTTCGTAAGGATAGGATTATTAGCAAAGGGGGCGGGGTATTAACACTTATAAATAAAAACATAAAATATAGTGAAGTTGTAATTGACAAGAAGTATCATAATTTAAAGATAATAGTGACTGATCTTATTATTACAAGTAACAAAATCCGTTTAATTAATGTATACAGACCTCCTAACATTAAAACTGAAGATGACATGTTATTATTAGATTTTATTAAGTTTTACACAAATAATCATTCACATACAACTATACTAATAGGTGACATGAACTTACCAGGAATAAAGTGGGATTCTGATAAAATTCTTAGCAACTTTCAAAATGAATTTAAATATTACACAACATTTCTACAATTAGGACTCTCCCAACTAGTTCTTGAGCCATCTAGAAAACAAAATTTCTTAGATTTACTACTTACTAATGACCCTGAGATCTTCAATAAAGTACAGCTGGCTGCAAATTTTGGCAATTCTGATCATGCTGTAATTTGTGGTGAAATAAACTTAAATCTATATAAAAATAGTCATAAAACTGAACACTTGGTACCTGACTTTAAAAATGCAGACTACTGCAGCATAGCCCTGTTTTTAGCTTCTCAAAACTGGGATTTAAATTTTAAATATTTAAATACAGTCCAAGAGTACTGGAATGAATTTGTAGCCGTTTTAACAAAATGTATTCAATTACATGTGCCTTTAATAAACAAACATAAAACATATTCTAAGAAAAAAGTTCAGTATCCAAAACATATTTATAAACTCCAAAATAAAAAAAAAAAATTGTGGAAAACTAGACATAGTAACAATAATTTTAAAAATCAATTTAAAACAATTTCAAAACTTTATGCAAATAGTGTCAAAAAGCTCAAATCAGATCAAGAAGAAGAGGTTCTTAAATCACATGATATTGGTCATTTTTATAAATATATAAACAAATCGCTAAAATCCAAGGAAGCTATTCCTCCAATACAATGTGTAGATGGTAGATTTGAAACTGAAGATTCTGAAAAAGCAAAAATTTTTGGTGACTATTTTGCCTCTGTCTTCACCAAAGATAATAATAACTTTCCATATTTTGAACCAAAAAACAATCAAATACTTGAAAACATAAATTTTACTGTAAGAGATTTTTAAAATTTCTTAAAAAACTGCCTAATAAATTGTCTCGTTCTCCTGATGGCATTCCTGCTCTTTTTCTAAAGCGATTAGCAAAAGTTATAGCAGAAATCCTTTCTAAAATATTTCAAAAATCTTTTGATTCAGGTGAACTTCCAAGTGATTGGAAAATTGCACTTACTACACCAGTGTACAAAAAATGTGCAAAATGTCAAAAAGAAAACTATCGTCCAATCTCTCTTACATGTTTTTCTTGTAAAATAATGGAACAGATTGTAAAAGCTGAGCTTTCTATCTTTTTTGTAAATATATTATCTCACCTTCAGCATGGTTTTAAAGATAAAAGCTCAACAGTTACACAACTTCTTGATGTCTACAATGATTGGACTTTGGCTTTTCAAGGTAAAAAATCAGTGGATGTAGTTTACTTGGATTTTGCTAAAGCTTTTGATACTGTATCGCATCAAAAGCTTTTGTTTAAATTAAATAAATATGGTATTTCTGGTAAGCTTCTAAAATGGATAGAAGCTTTTTTAACTAATAGAGAAATGAAAATAGTAATAAACAATACTTTTTCCCCTTCATACC
The DNA here is from genome assembly GCA_030248175.1 of Microlaimidae sp. YZB2_3. Taxonomy (NCBI): domain Eukaryota; kingdom Metazoa; phylum Nematoda; class Chromadorea; order Desmodorida; family Microlaimidae; species Microlaimidae sp. YZB2_3. Next base: position 64,598 of record JASAMX010022120.1, read on the forward strand.
CAGTTACAAGTTCAGTACCACAGGGTTCAGTTTTGGGACCGTTTCTCTTTCTTGTTTATGTAAATGATATTGTCAATTGTGTCCAAAATTCAGAAATTAGACTTTTTGCAGATGATGCAAAGGTTTATACTAGTTTTTCAAACTCAAATGATAATCAAATTAAATTACAAGATGATCTAAATAGAATTGCCCAATGGGCCCAAGATTGGCAGCTCAATCTATCTGAAAATAAGTGTGAAGTACTACATTTAAATATTTGTAAAAATGTGCACAAAACGGATTATTACTTAAATAATAAGAAGCTACCTAAAACTAATATGGTAAAAGACTTAGGTGTGTTCATCACTAGTGACTTAAAGTTTTCAACACATTGTAAAAAAATAGCTAGTAAAGCTTTAAAAACAGTAAACTTAATTTTTAGATGTTTCAAATCTCAATCCATTAAAAACTATCTTATTGCTTATAAAAGTTTTGTTCGTCCTACTGTTGAGTATGCAAGTGTTGTTTGGAACCCATATATGACTAAAGATAAATATATTGTAGAAAAAGTCCAACGCTATTTTACCAAACGAGTTTTTAAAGTTTGTAACTTAAAAGATACTGGATGTATAAACGGACTAAAAACACTTAATCTAGAAACTTTGGAGAAAAGAAGAGAAAAGATGGATATGTTTGAAACATTTAAAATCTTAAACCAACTGGTAAACTTAAATCCTGAGAAATATTTTGTTCTTAACCCAAATTCAACCAGAGGACATTCAAAAAAACTCAAAAAAGAGCACTCAAGAGTCAATTGTAGAAAATACAGTTTTGTAATAGAGTTATAAGTAAATGGAATTATCTAAATGAAGATCAAGTTAGTTCCAAAACTCTGTACCAATTTAAAAAATCTTTGATGAATTAACTAATGGAAATTTAAATGGCTAAATAAAGAGCTTTATTTTTTTTAAGGCCTTTAGTCATTTTTTTTCTAGTAAATCTAAATCAGCCAGGTCTTCTCTCAATTTTGTGATTTTTGGTGTTATTGTAACTCAACTGGGTTGCAATCACATTTGTGTTTGTTTTGTCCTTCTTACTGTTTTCTTTATGTATTACTAGAAAAATAAAATCTTGAAATCTTGAAAGATTAAACGTTTGCGCGATACTGACTTGGCGACTTGAGTCACATTAAATTATTTTTAAATAATAAGTATCGATCATCATGTTTTTGTTTTGTTTTAACTGCATTAGACTCTATTTACTCCTTTGTTATTTTTATGTTTGTGCTCTAATTTTTTGTGTCATTACATAGGTTTATAAAAACAAAACAGAGCAAAATATGCATTTAATTAACCGAATTTAAGCTTTTACGTTTGTTAGGTAAGTTAATTTGCATATTGGGGAATTAAGACATTTGCGGGTGAATTGATAGATTTGTTAAAAAAGCAAGACATTTGCGGGTGAATTAATAGATTTGTTGGTGAAGTAAGACAAAAAGACATAGGGTTGAGTTTTGTTTACACAAAACTTGTTGCATTTAAAGAGAAAAAAACACAGAATTTTTAACGAAAAACATCCAACGACCAAAATAAAATAAAATTTATTACATACAGCGAATTTTAAAAGTTCATTCATACAAAATAATCTCAAAACACACAAAAAAGTTCTATGTTTAAATTGTATAAATTATATAAATAAAATATTTAATTGAATCATTAAACAAACTTAAAATTTTTACAATAAAATTTTAACAAACATAACAAAGTAAATATTTCATTGGACAATCCGCAGCGAAAGTTACAAATGGGGCAAAAATTACCCAACGTTAATCAAGCCCTTTTATCTTTTTAAAATCATTAAGGAAAAGTTTTAACTATTGTGTTTTAAAAAGGCTTGTAACGTGCAAAGAAACTATAAAAAGTTAAAACTTTACAAGTTCAAAAATAATACTACATTAAAAATATAAAAGTACTTGGTGCTAATGCCAATAAAAATTTAAAACAATTACTGAAACCCAATTAAGTGCGCCATTTCATCAAGAAAACGAAGTGTAAGGCCTTCAAATTGCTCAATCATCCTGGTTCTAAACGCATTGTAATCCACGTCCAAAGCAAGATTGAAGTCTGCGTCCAATTTACTAAATACTGTTCATAGTCCTGATAAAATTTGAGCTTTGCAAGCTCAATGCGCAGATTGTTTTGGGTCTAAAATAAAGTGTTTTTAAAGGATGAATATTAAATATAAATCATCAAATTTTTTTATGGGCGACGGATTTTGATTAAACTTTGCAGATAGAAAAGATAGATAGGCAAAAGCTTAGTTTTTAAATATATTACTATTTGGAATTAAATCAATTTTGTAACATTTAAGCTTTTCGTTAATTTTATTTCCGTAAAATAAAATCCGTCTGTTTGTATAAAAGGAAAATCGCAGTCTTAATTTAATTAAACAGTTTTTAAAGTTTTGTGTAAAACAAAAATGTCAAAAAGTGGCAATATTACATTAGAAATTGTAATTAAAAATGCTTAGATTGACTATGATAAACAAGGTTTTGTGTTTAAAGGTGCGGTACCAAGTCAAACTTTTTGTCTTCGATTTTGATGATTTTTTTTTTAAAACTTTACTCCTGCCCCCCAAAAGCCCATAAAATTTCTCCTGATATTCGCCTGTATAAAGTGATGAAACAACTGAAATTAGGTAAGAAAAAAGCCCAGAGTTAAGTATTTTCGTTGAAGTGAATATTCCAAAGAATGGTTGTATCCTTCAGAAGCATTCGTTGTTCGTATTGATCTGAAATAAAAATGGTATTATATTTACTACAAATATTTCTAAACCGAAGGATATTTTTGGAAATTTAGAATTTAAAATTCAGAATTTAAAATTTGGAATTTAGAGTTTAACGTCAATGTAATTTAAAGAATAAGTATAGTAATGCCATAGAATATTCACGTAAAAGATTTTAAAAATTAATTTAAAAGGGCAGAGCTAAGCTTTAAAGCTCTAAAGCTCAGGAGCTCCCCCAATATAATTTGCCAGAGCTCCGAACTTGATATTAGACGGTTTTGAAGTATGATAAAACCGTTTCTCTAAAATATAAAAAAAAAAGTTTTCAACAAAAAACTTGTTCTTTCAGTATAAAAAAAATTTGCATAAATAGTGGCTGTAGTCTAAACGAAAAGAATGACGTTTGAATAATTTTTAAACAAAAAATTACTAACATGTTTTGTTCTATCGGAACAAAATTTTATGTTTTTCAACAATATGCTCATGAAACCAATTCTCATTTTAAAACATTGACCAACAAACAGTGGTATAAAAAACGAAGGTTAGGAACGTTATAAAAAACGGACGGTTATTTGTAGTGATGGCCGGACTGGGAACGCCCCGAACACAGAAACCAGAGCTTTTACGAAACTTAGACTTTCTAAAAATCCAAAACAGGAACCCGGAACTGGAATTCCAAAAATGGATTAAGACCAAAATCGGATCAGAACTAAAAAAAAAAATCCGGAACTCGGAAAAAAAATCCGGAACTCGGAATCGAAATTAACTTTTAAAAAACAAAAAAAAACAAAAATTTTTTCTTAAAAACACTCAAAAATCATGAATAAGCCTTTGAAATATGAAATTTAAGTAAATTTCCGGCATTTAGCAAGATAAATTATGTTATGTTTGGTTATAATGTAAAATCAAAAAGTTCCGGATTAGCCGCCTGAACTTAAGAGAAAATTTTAGGAATGCGGAATTAATAATAAGCAACAGAAACGCAGAACCGGAACCAGAACACCGATATTTGCCCGGAACAACCGGAATCCGGGACCAATACTGCCTTTCACTAGTAATTTGGGCTTCTCGGTAGCACACTTAACACATTTTCCAAATTTTCATGCAATTCGACGAGTATTAAAAAGCTATTTGTTCTGGGCAATATAGGAATTCATTTTGTGTGTGATGTGACAGTGCTTCTTTAAACCGTAATTTTACTAAAATAGAGTAGCTAGCTGCTAACTCTTAACTGACCGTAATTTTACTAAAATAGAGTAGCTAGCTGCTAACTCTTAACTGACGATTTTAGTAACATCATAATTATGTTTTAATGATAACTATCTTTTGTAATCTTTTTGCTTTATTTTAGATAATATTATTGTATTAGACTCCATTCGTTCATTGTATGCAGCTTTCGTGTCTGTGTTCTAATTTTTAAATCATTACACTCGTCTATAAAACAAAACAAAGCAAAAATACACTTAACTAACAAAAATTTAAACTAGTACGTTTGTTACGCTAATTAATTCAGTTGCTGGTAAATTAAAACACTTGCGGGTGAATTAAGAAATTCGCGGGTGAATTGATAGGTTTGTGGTGAAGTAACACAAAAAGGCATAGGGTCCAGGTTTGTTTACACAATAACATGTGGCGCTGAGAGATGCAAGAAATAAACAGTTTGTAAAAAAAAAATCAAACAACCGTAATACCACAAGAAATACAGAGTTTGCAAAGAAAACAAAATCGAACAACCGAAATACCAAAAAACTTATTGCAATTCATAACTTCATTTAAACAACGAAATTCTAAATAAACAGACAAAAGTTGATTAAGTTTAAGTTGTATAAATTATATAAATTATATAAATAAAAATTTACTTTGCACAAGAATACATAACAAAGAATGTATCACTGTGTATTATATTACTAATTAAACAGAAAAATTACTAACATGTTCTTTTGTAATAAGTATTTTATGTTGCTCAGCAATATGTGTACTTCAATTTAACTTACAAGCTAAACAAAAAAAAAGTTCCGCATTTTCATAGAACCAATTCGAACCCAAAAGATTTACCGACGATCACTCGATTAGAAAATCAACAGCAGTTTACAAAAGTTCTTCGACCAATAAATATGAATAATTAGTATTAGTTCAAAAAATTGTTTTATATTTATACATATTTGACCACGGAGTATTCTTAAAATTTTAATAATATACAACTGATATATTTTTCAGTGTTGGTAAATAAAGACACCCTTGTTGGTGGGTGAATCAAGAATCAGTGTTGGTAAAATAAAGACAGTTGCGGGTGAAATAAAACAGAAAAGGCGTTGGTGAATTGGTTTTAGGTAAATATTTCCGCAACAACAATTTCCGAAAAAAATTTCTGCGGCAGTGTTTCCTCAGCATTTTTTTCGCTGGAATATTATTTTCGCGGAAAAAATTTTCGCGAGGGAATTTTTTTCCGCTTTTTTTGCGTGTCTCTTATATAGCTGCGAACGCTGGCATTTTTGTCCTAAATTTTTATTTTTTTTTGCAAACAGAAATAAATAAATATTGTTTTTTTATTAAAGTTTGCCCGAAATTTTCGATTTTCTCTGTAAATATTTTTTTAAATGTTTATTTTTTCGAAAGGACAACAGGAAGTACCTCCGCAGCTTAAGCCTAAGCCTATGTTTTCCTAAGCCTAAGCAAAACCTAAAAATCAAGCGAAACTTTTGCTGCCCAGTTATTAGATAAAATTTAGAATGATTTTTAAATTTCGCTTAAAGGCTTAGAAAAACGTGGGGCTTAGGCTTACAAAAAAGCTGCACGGAGGTATTTCCTATTAGCCAGTATTGGACATAATATTTTGGCAAAATGCAAAAACATTAATTCTATTGGCAAATTGGTGTATGTAGAGCTGTAAACGTGTACAATTTTGAAAAATAGAAAATTGTGACAATCCAATTTTTTAAATTTAAAATATTTTTAGCTATTATCATTAAAATTAAATAAACATTAATAATTGAACATGAAATAAATGTACACATTTACCAACAAAAGTACACTTTTATTGGATATATTTTGTTGGTGTAAACATAAAAAGGTATAAAAAACAAACTGTAAACAAATTTAACCCCACAATAAATCTGCAGAAAATTTAAGATTATTTTGATTTATTTCATTAGAAAAAAAGTATATTTAGTTTTAGTAAAAGTTTTTAAAGATGAAAAATTGATGTCAAAATTTTTTTGTAACTTTTATATTTTAAAATATTGCCACAGTATGTCGAAATTTTATAAAATTGCTTTTTATTTATAATTTTTGATTACAAAAAAAAAACCGAAATATAAAGTAGGAAAAAATTCCCTCGCGGAAATTTTTTCCGCGGAAATAATCTTCCAAAGAATATAATGCTGAGGAAATACTGCCGCGGAAATTTTTTCCGCAGAAATTGTTGTTGCGGAAACCTTTACTGGACACTGGTGAATTAAGACTGCGGGTGAAACTGATAGGCCGGTTCTGATTTTCACCGGGTGCATAAAGTTAGCCTCTCGAGCGAGCCTCTCGAACGCCTCTCCAGCGCCTCTCGAGAGCGTTATTGAGCTTTATTTGATGAGTTTTAATTTATTTGGCTAGTTTTTAAACTTAAAACACTTTAAAACTGAATACGGAATGCAATTTATGTTAAAGAAATTAATTTAAAGCATTTTATTTAAGTTTTTGTATCGGGTTATTTACTTTTTCGAGAGGCGCTCGAAAGCCTGAGAGGCGCTCGAGAGGCGCTCGAGGGGCTGGCGGTTTTATCAATTATTAGCCAATTTTAACGATTCAAAAAGCGTTTTTTGCATCTAAGGAAATCTAAGAAATCGGCGTCTACTTTCATATTAAACATTAATTTAGCCTAATCGGGGCCGATTTTAAGATTTTACAACCAACCAATTTTTTCAAAAAAATCCGGATAAAAAAGCGGGCGTTCCGAATATGAACGGATAAGGACCACTACCAGACTGGACGACAAACTGATTTTAATTTGTTTAACACAATGTATCGATGCAGTTTTACTTGGTTTCTTTGCAGAATATAGTACAAACTTGCGGATTTATAAATTATATTAAAATATAAAATAAACGACTAAATCTAAGCAAACCTTATTTCATAAAGATAGATTTTATTGTGTAAATTTTTTGCCTCACTATAAAGCAATGTTTTTTGCAATAATTAATTACAGCGTTGATTTCACGAGGATCATAAATTCCGATACAAATTTAGGGTAGTGCATTTAATTTCGTTACTTTTTTTGTTTTTCCGATGTAACTTTTCACTGTATGGTCCGATTTTCATGTTTGATAGCTCATTTTGAAGCTTTCACAATACAGCGTTGCGTCACAAAAGTTTCACTGTACGAAAGTAGTTTTTTATTTAATTAAATCAGTTTTTAAAAAAATGAAAAATTGCCGAAATTAAATGTGTGCATTTAATTTCGGCACTTTACAAACAATCGATTGTTTCTCAGTCAAAAAAATCATCATTTTCAAAAATTTAAAAGCCTATTATTATCTCCAGACAGTTTTCTTGAATTCAAGTTTCTACTTGTTGTTCAACGTGTAACTGGCAAAAAGTTACAGTTAAAATGCCAAATGATATCAAAATGAGCAAAATTTGGGAAAAAAGTGCATTTAATTTCAGCACTTTTTAAAAACACCCCCTTAATCGAGTTTAAGTGCAGTGCTATGACTCCTACACATTTCAACGTTGTCTCTTAACTATTTACAACTACATTTTAACACCCGACCACTTAATTCAACTCGTTTTTACCTACAGCAATATGTGTGCCGAAATTACACTATTTTATTTTATAACGATTGCTCACCACAGACGCAACGTAGAACCACGGGGACTAAAAATTCGGAAAATAGACTAAATTTTACCAGGACAGTTTAATTTTTAAACAAATTTAGTGCGTAATCATGAAATGCCCATGTTCTAAAAATGAGTAGCTCACGACAGTCATCTACATATAATTAGCTCTCATTTGAGCTATCAAACGTAGTATTCCGTCCATGATTACCAAAGATATTGTTAATGCCGTGCGTACGATAATTTCAAACAGCTTCTCATACTCTCGACAACAATGTTTGTAGTTTCTTAAACAAAGGTTGCATTTTTGATTTTCGATGTAAAAACGTTTTTTATATTTCAGCTTTTTTATATATTTAGGAGATTTAAATTTAAATAAACCTGAGAAACCTTCATGATCAAATTTTATCAAAAATTTAGCAAATATTGGCATTTTTAACAAATTAATTTTTAACAAAAAAATTAAACCTTCTTCATAATTTTTATTTTAAAAATCATAAGCTTTATTATAATTTAGCTTAGCATTGTCAAATGTTATTATTTTAAATAAAATTTGTCAAATGCTTTTTGCAATTTTCTACAGCTGAATTAGTTTTTGAAAAACAAATCTCTGTTGCATTAAACAGTTGCACAGGGCAAAATCCACCTTGGCGGAATATACAGCGGATTAAATGGCACACTGACTTCATGAAATTTTATGAGTTGAGAATTTATGATTTTAGAATAATCTCTTACACCTGATATTTTTACGAAAGAAATAATTTAGTTTAAAAACACTTGTTAATTTTAGATAACCAACAAACTAATAATTCAGTTAACAAATACCCAAACCAGTTGTTGAACTAAAATATTATGCATCATGCCAAATCAAAATATAAGCAATCCTTAATTTCACGTAAGTAAGATTGAGGTCTGGAAATTGCGTTAATTTTTTGATAACAAAAATACGCAGTTATACAGATCACGGGGCCTCGAATAAGCTGTGCGCTCGCCCACTTCGGTTATGTGTTGTTTTCAGTTTAGAGTTGTAAGCGGAACGGGACATGATTTTTAAGACAATAATTGGTAGACAGGGCCGGGTCAACCCGGGCCAGGTCGGGTCCGACCCAAACTTTTGAAACTGGCGGATTGATCATTATTTAAAACTGCGGTAGTCCATGTCATACGAATTCCATGAAACTTGTTATGTTTTGGGTACATTTTTTATGTTTTGTAGTTAACGTCTATTCTTTTGTTGTCTATTTGCGCATATTTTTTAGAATTATGGTAAAAATCTTACAGCCTAATCTCATAGACATCTATGTCAAAATGTAATATTTGACAAAATGAAAAATTTAATTAAATATTTACTATTTAATTTAAAACTTTCAACAACAATTTTTTGTTAGAGACATGTGTCTAGTTAATTTTTTGTCATTTTGTTGAAAATTTGACATTATTTTTGTAATTTTTATTGACAGAAAATATTTTTTGAATATCAAAATCTGCACTAAAAAAGTTCAAAAACATTGTTTCTGTACTCTTATAACTCCTTAACAATTATTTTCAAACAATTTGTAAACAAAAAGGCTATTTTTGTTAAATTTATTTATGTAATCCATAATCAGTCAGCCATTGAATTTAAAATTTTAAGTTAAAAATCCAACGAAAAACAAAGCATGTTTTTTTAGCTGCAGAGGAGAAACTTTTAATATCCACCATGAAGTTGTCTATATTATTATGAATTTGCTCTATCGATATGATAAAACATACTGGCTCTCGATGGCTTTTTAACAATAATTTAAACCGAAAAAAGGCGGTGGAACAAAAAAAGTTAAAAAAAGTTAGAGGAAAAAGAGTAAAAGCAAACAAAAAAGTTCAAATTATTACATAAACATTTATATTAAATAATTGGAAAATTGCGTTGATAATAAAAACGAAAAACAATGTTAAAAACCAAAATGGATAAAAAGTATAATTTTAAAAGTGCACTATATCAATTTCTGGTGTGTTTTTCAGTTAATAATTGATTATAATTAAGTCATACTAAATAAGAAGTTGTATTAAACCAAAAATATTTCACAACCGTTTGAGTTATTAGCAAAAATACCGCTAGATTAAAATAAAATATTGTTTTTAATTACCACTTTTTTTGATAAAAAAGCGTTTCTGTTTGACGAATTTTTAAAAATTTCAATAAAAACCACGACAATGTAACAAAAAGCTTAAGTTTTTAATTTTGTTCAATTATAAAAATTAATAAACGAATTTTAAAAAAATTTTACCTGTGTTTTTTTACATTTTAAGTGTATTTTGTTTGCTGTTATTCTGATATTACCAGGTAGAAATCGAAACTTTACTTATTAAAGAAGCGAAATACCTATAAAAAATGCAATTTACCTTTTTAAAATTTGAATTTATTTTAATTTTCAAGAGTTTTAAAAAGACCATACACCAAACAAAAACACCATATATAAAAAATAGTGATGTTTGTTCTTTGATATAAGGTGTTTTTTACAACTTTTTTATAATTACAAAATTGAAAATTTAAACCAAACGTCTTTTTATACGTAGTTAGCTTTTGTTAAAAGTAAAATTTTATTCTAACCGCGGTAATAACAGAAGAACCACAAACAAAAAAAACAAAACAAAATAAATTATAAAAAATTCGGTTTCTAATTAATTATATCAAAATAACAGCAAACAAAATTAATTCACGATTATTTTAGTTACTGCAGGTTATCTTTAAAGCCCGTTAATAACACTATTTATTTATTTATTTTATTATTTATTCGCATATTGCCGGACACAGCTAAAGCATTTAAAAATGCACTGAAATAAGCTGGCCCTTTGTTAGTAAAACTAATCACTATTGTGAAAAATATCTAGTATCAATTTATTGTGTGAAATGTGAGTCTGGTCTTCAGTTTTTTCATATTTTTTCAAAAATATGAAAAAACTGAACTGGTTTACTACAATGATTAATTTAGAGTCAATGTAACCCAGGGAAATTGGAGCCAAAAATAGGGCACTTGGAGCTGGTTCCGTAAGTGGGGAACATGAAACCGTATTAGGAACTTCGAGCCGAAAAACTAAAAATTGCTAAAGCCTATACATGAGCAAAACCAAAGCCTAAAGGCTGGTTCATACTTATGACAAAACGTCCTTTGGACAAAGTCCAAAAGACAAAAGTCCTTTGGAATTAGTCCAAAGGACAAATACAGCGTAAAAACGTCCTTTAGACTTTGTGAAAAGAACAAAATCCAAAGGACGTTTTTACACTGTATTTGTCCTTTGGACAAAGTCCAAAGGACTTTTGTCCTTTGAATTTTGTCCAAAGGACGTTTTGTCATAAGTATGAACCAGCCTTAAGTCTTGGCCCGCACCATTTTTTTCTTAAGGGGTTTATTTTTTCATTACTTACGGCTCCAAGTTGCCAAAAATTTCCGAACGCTCCAAGTTTCCCACCCACGGCTCTAAAGACCCCGTAGTAGAGTAGAAAAGAACATTACTAATAGAATATAATTTTTGGCTGAGATTTCTTAAATTTTTTTTTTCTAAAAAATAATAACTTAGTTTTCACAAAACAAAAAAAAACCTGTGGCGTACTACTGTAGTAAATTTTAAAAATATTTTATAAAGTACCTGCTGCTGCGGTGCGGTCGGCCATCATGCTATACTCAAACTAAACAGCCTAAGGAGCTTGTAGTGCCGTTTACATTTACACAAGCTAATTATAAATTAAAAAATCTACATTTTATTAAATGGTTTATTAAAAATAAAAAAGTTTGCTACATAAAACGCTGTTAATAATTAAAGTTTACGGGTAACTAAGTCAAGCATAGCAGTTAATAGTAATGATTTTAAAAAGGCAAGTATAATTTCTTCAGTTCTTTTTTGTGCCAGTATTGTTTTGTGTCAGACTCGCGTGGTGATAAGGTGATAACTGACTTTTATGCGCTCTATTGTTTTTTAACAGTACTGTTTTCTGTCGTACTTTTTCGTGCACACTCTTTTCTGAAACTAAGGATTGTTTTGTGGTACTGTTTCGTGCAGTAATCATATGCGTCAGCACCCTTTTATTTAATGATTTTTGTTCTTGAAGGTGGAAAGATCAAACCAAAACTAAACTCAAAAATCAAGCAAAATTTCATCATAGTAAATTTGAATCTGTTCTTGAATTAAAGACTTTGTTCTTTGGGCGGAAGGCGACTTTTTGAAAAGTACGGTTTATAAGATCTCACCAAAAGACGGATTTTCCGAATAAAAAATGCTTAAAAGACGAGCAAAGGCGAGATTTGGAAGACGAGATGTTGAAAGACGAAATTTAAAGAGACTAAATTTTCGAACACCATGAATTTTGGTTCCACTTTTCAAACTTGACCACTGCGGTACGAAGTTCCACCCATGTGAATAAAGTAACGTTTCGTTTATAGTAAACATAAAAATACAATTTCAGACTATTTGACAATAAAACCATTTATATATTTTAGCAAAAACGATTTAATATTTAAAATTAAATACTATTGTTTAACAGTTTTTCACAAATTACTCAATTTGAAACAAAAATGTTATTTTTTAAAAAGATAAAATTGACTATTAATTTTGCAGATTTTGTGAAAAGATGAAAATTAAAAAAATTATGCGTTTTTTTCGTTTAAAAAAACACATTATAACTGCACAATTTTAATTGTTCCGCTCATGTTTCTTATGAGGTTGAACTTACTAAAGGCTGGTTCATACTTATGACAAAAAGTTCTTTGGACAAATACAGTCCAAAGGACAAATACAGCGTAAAAACGTCCTTTGGACTTTGTCCTTTGGATTTTGTTTTTTGGACTGTGTCCAAAAGACAAATTTTAAGTAGCATTTATACTTCATCCAAAGAAAAAAGTCCAAAGGAAAAAGTCCAAAGGACGTTTTGGCTTTTCTAAAATTGTCCTTTGGACTTTGTCCAAAGGACGTTTTCTCATAAATATGGACCAGCCTTAAGTCAGCCAAATATAATTTAATCATAGGAAAAAACCATAGGTGCGTCTGAAACGGGACGAAGATTTTTGTCTGAGCCGTGCAATGTTAATTGTTAATTAATGCTAATTCTCGGTCGTCTTCCCATATACACAAAGCATTATGAAAGTACATTATAAAAAACTTATAATCAGATCACTGCTCTTTTATTTATGGTTATGAGGATGAACTTTTTGATGATCTGTTAGTTTGATTTTGGTGATATATAATTTGATTGGTTATTTTATGCGGTCGCTTGTTTTTTATTCAATACCCAATAGCACAGGATTTTTTTAATGGACATCTGTGCACTTTTTAGTGCCGTTGGATTTATATACACCTACACAATATGCGTCCGTTTTGGCTATTTCTCAATTAAAACAACGACGCCCCGAGCACATGCGCGAAAATTCGCCCAGAAGGGAGGGGATATGCGGGAACACGTGCTGTTTATTAGCTAGGGACGTGCTTGCAGAAGAAAAACAAAGAAAACCCCACCGTCGCGACAGCTGCGACCTCGAGTTGACCCCATCAGAATCCCCCGCACGCTAATATACCGCACTTTGCGAGACTGTTTATTTTAACACCACCTCGATAAATAACGCCATCAATTCTACAGTTTTAAACCAAATACATATTTGAAATAACGATTATTAGTATCGAAATTTGATTAAATATAAGAAATATTTGTTAAATATTCTTCCACTCTAAAATCAACAAGGTTAAAAAACTTTGTATAGTTTTAAAAACACAATCAGTATAATTATATTTGTTTGAAGTATTCGTGTGGTTCATAATTTTAAGCAAGGCTGCGAACAAAACGTGTAAATTTCCTAGCATATTTTAATAAGTTTTATTATAAAATATATGTATTAACAATACAAAAAACAACATGATATTTATTTTTAAATACCATACTGCCAAACCAGTATAATCAACATGCCCAATGGATTTGAAAAAGAATGGTAGAAAACGTACTTTGACTACTGTACTAATAAGTAACGAAAATAAAATTTTCAATACTTTTGTAATAACGCTTACCGCTGTCCAAAGTCTCCAATAACGCTGACCAAAGTCAAATATAGAATAAATTCCATATGATGTGGTTTAATTTGCATGGCGCGCACCTGATTTTCCGTTCCGTATGATGTTCAGTTCAGTAAAAGTACGTTCAGTAGTTATACGCGGTTTTTTAACAAAAAATTAAAGTAATTCAACAGTTGCAAACGCACTTTCACACGTGAATATCCCTTATGTGACTTTGGTCGATTGTTTTTATTATATTATCATTGTTATTCCTTATAATTTTGCACAATTATTTTTTTTCTTTGCTGCATAAAATGAGATTAAAATTAATTTTTCTTCTCCAATGAGGATATAATAAAAAAATTTTATTTGAAAAATAGAATTTAAAATAAACATATATTTTTCTTGTATGATGGCGTCAAACGTAGACTTGCCTCGTGTCCTCTCGTGTCCTTTCCTGGAGCCCTTTTTTGTTGTGGCATGCGACAGCTTGGATGAACCTCGAGGGAATAAAAGCGATAGTAAAAAATTTGAATCCCTAATTGTTTCATTGTAAATAACCCTTCACTTGTATCTCAATTGAATTATACAGTTTAAAACGTATCAAAGATATGACAGTCTGCATTAGCTTAAATTTAAGATAAAAATTGATCATATGCACAACGGATTTTGATGTCTTTTCCAACACATGTTTTGAAGTCACAAAGAGAGTGATGTATACATTGGTAAGTGTTAAGCCCGTCTGAAAGAAACATATATCGCGCTCCCGTGTGAGGTCATGCATCTACTCCCCAAAACCAATTAAGCAACCTGCCCGCCTATTTACATATGTGCCGTCACTTTAACAACCGGACACCTTACGTCATTTCACTGTCGATAAGAAACAGTAAAATAAGCTATAGGAAATTCCAGTTAATTTTTGATTTGATTGGCTAATTTTTGGTTGCCCATTTTTGTGATAAGCAAAATTGCCAATCTTGTGCACGTATCAACTTTTCTATTTTTAAAAACTATCTGCATTCGATCAAAATAAAAAAACTTCTGTTATATTTTACTTATCTGCGTCAAAATTATTTCAACGCAGCAAAGCACTGGGCAGGTATTTTGATATTTTACGTGTTTCCAATTACTTCGAAATTAAAATTTTTAAATAATTTTTTTTACCTTTTTGATTTCTCACCTCTTTTTGTTTCTTTGAAAATGGTCGATGGTCGCTATACCATGATCTGTTTTTGCATAAAACTCGGTTCGTTCATTACACACTAAGTATCCAAACGACAAAATTCAAAAATATATAAATTCTTAATATAAAGGCCTAAATCTTCTTTTAATATAAAGACGCATTTACATTTTTTAGAGCAAAAAATAAAAATATTTAAAATTGATAAAAAAATTAAAAAAATGTCCTAAAATTAATCGAAATCAACCTTTACTTTTGCTTCTTATGGCATTTTGAACCAAACATCAAGCAGGTCCAAATCATTTCGCTACCAGTACTGAACACCTCTTCATAGATCAAAATAATTCTCGCCCAGTTTTTAACAATTAACTTCTACAACGATGTTTTAAAATTGTAATAAGAAAAATAAAAACAGATAAAAATAAAAAATGTTTTAAATTAAAAATTGATTGCAGCCACATTAAAACTTTAATTTACATTTTAAATTATTAAAGAAATGTTAGTGAAAGTTTACCAAACCGCATGCTGCGCGTGAATCGCCAATAAAACTTAATACTTCTTACAGAATGTTTAGTGGAATGATTCAAATCGTTAGCAGATCGATTTGAAGTGTTAATGTTTTTTATTTCAAAAATATTGGCTTTGTTTCTAGAATCGATTAAATTTTTTAAAATAATGTTAAAATATGTAAATCTGCTTTGTCTTTTGTTTTTTGTTGTTACAGAATTAAAACCTTTTTTATTAAGAATGTAATCTTAATTTATTATAATTTTTTATTTGAAAATTAAATCCCCTAAATATCAAATTTTTAATAGATTTTTTTCGATAAGTAAGTAAGTTAAATAGGTAGATTTCGATTAAGTTTTTTGTGTATAATTTCTAAAATTCACGGAGAAAGTAGAAGGACTTGCGCTGTTTTTCTCTTTCGATTGTTATTTTATCTAAAATAAAAAATCGGGGATTAATGGCCTTCTGATGAACAACACCTGGTTTATTGTCATTGTTTATACATATTGCTCTTAGGTGATTTTTCGCCGATACATTGTTGGTTCCTATGGCAGGTGGAATAATCCTGCCAAGTGACAATTTCTTCTCCCAAACATTTTGCATATTAATTTTTTTTCAAAATTATAATCAAATAACTCTTTTTGCTTGTTCTACTTTAATTAAATTTACGCACGAAAAATATGATTATTAAATATCAAATATTTATAAGAAAAAAATGTTTCGTCCAGCGTTTATTTATCATTTTTAATAATAATATCGAAAACTAATTAGCAAACTATCTAATAAAACTATCTAATACTAATTAGCAGCACTTAATTAATTTCAGTGTCGACAATAAATTCGATAAAATTTTGACAAAAAAAAAGTTTTATGATGAAAATGCATTTATTAAGCTTTATTGCATTTACATAATGATATCAAACTTGGTGTATATGAAGCCAGAAAATATACTGATATTTAAAAACAATAAAAGTTCTTTTGTATACGAATAAAATTTTTTTTTCGCCTAAAATTAGGTCTAATTTGTATTTCCATGTTTCTCAAGAAAATGATGCTTTGGAATTATATAAAATAGGATTTATTTACTATTTTTGATTTTTGCGATTTGATTATAATCATGATTATTTTTGTTTCTAAGCAGTAGTAAAATCAGTTTGACGATATGTGCAGTTTAACGATGTTATGCGATAGACAAAATATTCGTAGAAAATCAAAGGTCAAGTTTTATTCTATAACAATAAATGAAAATTATATAAATAATAAAAAGGTTCAACAGATTGCATAATATGATAATGCATAATCATGATTATTTTTGTTTCTAAGCAGTAGTAAAATCAGTTTGACGATATGTGCAGTTTAACGATGTTATGCGATAGACAAAATATTCGTAGAAAATCAAAGGTCAAGTTTTATTCTATAACAATAAATGAAAATTATATAAATAATAAAAAGGTTCAACAGATTGCATAATAAGGCCGAATATCTGCGCAAACAAGATAAGGTCGTGTTTATCAATTTTAGAATAGACAAACGATCCCGCATATATAAATCTATAAATAAATAATTAGCTTAAGTTAAACGGTGCTGGGTTCAACGTACAAACAAGGGCGGCACATAAACGATACAGGTTGAATTATCTGAGCATTTCAATGAATGAGAAATTTTCGCAAACAGATAGCTGAATTATTACTGCGGTGGTTTTGATTAGAAGTGCGCTTCTTTCGACGTAATTTAAAACTTACAAAATGTAGTTTGGAAAATTTTATCATTTGTGATCATTTTATTTATTTTTTACATTCCATAGCCCTGTTTCTATTTCCAAAAGCATTTCTAACAGGTGAAAGTGTAAAATGTTCAGGAATGGTCCTAACAACATACGAAATCCACGATTTGACTTGTCTTAGCATTAGTGTTCAGGATTAGGTTTATTGGACAGAAAAGCAAGATTGAATATTGCATAAAATGAAATATTGTTATTTTGGTGAAATAATGGGTTTATAAAAATTTTTGAAAATAACTTTTAAAATTAAATAATTGATAAATATTATTTTATCACTCTTGTATATAAGTTTATTAACCATAGTTAAAGATAAATGTTTTTTAGATGTGTTATGAATATTTCCCCCAGGGCCACTTTTGATCGAACTAATCATTAAAATATTGTTTTTTGATTTAACAAATTATTAAAATATGAAAAAAACTAAAAAAAAATAAAATAACAAAACAATTGAATACATACACAAGGAAATGCGGACTGGTAAAAATCAAAACGTGTCGTGCCAAGAACTTGCGTGACAGAATATCGGACAATGGCAAATTGCGCAGCGACAAAAGATTGATGGTTCACGCCCATCCATCACTAACGTATATCGACATCTGCTGACCAGTAATAATAGGTTATGATTCGCGTAATAATGGATCGTAACAAACTTTTTAAATTGACCAATGGACGATAATTGGTAGATTATAATTTAATGTCACGTTTTCATGGAATATTTCACATATTTACAATTTGTCCCTAAATTTATCGCGCCAATAAAGACAGTACTTATCATAAACTATTTAAAAAGATAAAAGCAACTACTAAATTTTATGTACACACGTGGAATGTATAAAGCTTTGGTCATAGTAAAACTTTTATGATACCAGTTTATAATTTTAATTGTGCTCAATGTACAGTGAGAAATGCATAAATAGAATAAATTATTGCAAAATTATATAAGTTTGCATAGTTATACTACACATAAACAGTACAAAGTTCCCGCGTGCAATTAGGCACGAAACAACCATGCTTTAAAACCAAATTTAATAATAAAGCATTTATTTAAAAATATTTTGGAAATAGTATAAATAAAAAACACGCTTTATTTACTTGAAAAGACTTTATTTTCAAATTCTAAAACTTTAAAAAAGCTAGATTCGTCATTTTTAGATTAAAATTTTGGTGCCTAATAAATTGAGAAAAATTTTATACTTTATTAAGTATCTTAAAAAACTTATACGAATGAAATAAAGTTTTAAATAAAAACAGCAGTTAATCGATTTTTTTGTTGAGTTGTATAAAAACAGTACACAAAACTTTTTTTTAAAAGCCCTTACTAATAATATATTTGAAAGTTTTTATTTAAACTAAAAAATTCTTATTAAAACAAATCAAGAAAAGTTTTAAAGCCTAACTGTTTAACAAAACAACTTTGCAATTGTCCGATGGATGAAATTTGTTAATGTGCCTTGTTAATGCTGGGGAAGTGCTGAAATTATCCGGACAGAATTTGCAGGGGAATTTGGTATGGTGGAGTCGTTGGTGCCGATCCAGGGCGCTGGCCCCCGGGAACCAGAGTCCGCAATTAAGCTCCGGACAGCGAAGATCCGTGCTATTCGTCTGTTTCGGGTTACCGAGTTGGTGGTACTGGTTGTTGTGGTTGGTGCTGGAATGGAGGGCCAGATCCGATTTGGAGCGGAAATTTTTTCCGCATTCAACGCAGACTTCCCTGCCGAATGCGGCTGAGTTGGCGCCAGTGCTGAGATTAAGCGGCGCATCGGATGCGGGCGACTCGGTGCCGTCTTTACACTGCGTGGTGCTACTGTCTTTGGGCTTGTGCCAGCGGCGGTGGGAGGCCAGATTGGCCGGACAACTGAAGACTTTGTCGCACTCGGGACAGCGGTACTCCTCGTGCACGATACGAGGACACCTGTGCTGAGCCAGTTTGAACACATCGTCGTATTTAACCTATAAGAAAATAAAACACATTTTTAACTATAAAAGCAATAAGTTTTATGGTTTTAGAAAATTCAGAGGAAATGATTGGTTTTTTCTGTGAACAGTTTCAAAACCAAAACTAATGTAACTTTGTTAGAGTGGAGTTTGCGCATGCGGTAGCGAAAAAACGTTAGCCTAAAATTGCCGATAGTTTATTTAATTCTCCATTTTGTGTTTGTTTTCAAGTATGCTTTGTGAAAACAAAGAAGTTTAGACTAAAAATTTATTATATAATTTCGATAACAATTAGCATAAAATAAATTCAACAGATACAAATTCAACATTATATTGAAGTACAAGATCTGCGCCGTAACGTTCGTTTTCAGGTTTCTTACGTTTCATAAAAAAATGAAGTAAAAATCGTTTTATAGTAAAACCAAAAATATATAATACTATATATTCCTAATATATAGCATTATACTTTATATTATTATACATTACACGTTATATTTTTGGTAAAAACCGTAATATTTTGATAAAATACTTTCCTAAAGCTAAAATTAAAGGTGTCGAAATAAAGCTGACAATCATCACCGTTAATTTTATTATATTTTTGAAACCATAATTTTTAGTTAAGCACAGAAGAGTTTTAGTTTTTTATTTCATGCCATACACTGTAGTTAGTGTTGAATAAAACTTGTTTAAGTAAATAATGCACAAAAACAATTTTTTTGGTTATTTCAGAACGGTCGTACACATTTGTTAACCCTTAAAGAAAACACTCAAAAAACACGTTATTTTATCAGAAAACACTTACAAAGTTTTGGGAATAAAACAGCGTTTTCATAAAAAATAATTTAGATCGATTTTTTGGGAATAAAACAGCGTTTTCACAAAAAATCATTTGAATCGAAGAGGAAAGTGTTGACCATCTGCTGTATTGTACTGTCAACATATGACTTTTTTTAGGTTTTTAAGTGAAATTTTAAAAACCGTTTGTTAAACATACCTTTACAAGTGGTTTATTTTTTTAAATCTTAATTTTTTTCTTGTTATGGCACCAGAAACCACTATAATTGATTCGCGTTCCAATTAGCTACTGCACAAATACAAAAAGTTTTTAGCTGATAATAAAATTATAAACACAATACCTTGCAAAGTCGGCAGATATAATCTCCAATTAAGTTAGGGATTTTGGCAATTTCAGCTTTGGTTTCGTCTGTTACCTATAAAAACAGCTAAGTGTAAACCAAAAACTATGCGTAATAATGTGCATTATGAAGAAAATTTCAAAATTTATATGGCCAGTTTCAAGAATTACATATTTTTACGAAAAAAATTAAATCAAAATTTGTGAAATCATTGCGTATCGATCTTCATATCGCGCGAAGAATTATTTTATTACTACAAAAAATACCGCTGGTAGGAATATTTGTTTAAAATAATTGGGGTTTAAAAAACTCCGATACTGTGCCATTCCACATAATTCTTACAGTAAAAATTAGTTATATTTTGCGATACCTCAACAAATTTGGCACTGTCATCCAGTTGATCTGCCTGAGCCTGTAGTTGTTCAGGAGGCGGGAGGTCCTGCGCTTCTCGGATGAACATCCCGCTTACTGGACTAGCCGTCTCATCGTCCAACTGCAGCTTTTTGATGGCCCTAGGTTTTTTAGAAGGTGACTGGGGATTTGCTGAAGGTTTTGTACCCGTCTAAATTCACAAGAAACGATTTTTAGTTTTTTTTGCATATTACAAATCTAAAAGCCAGTTTAAATATAAGTTGTAATATATGAGATTTTTGGCGTAAACTCTTTTTATAAAATAGAAGGAACCTGTTTTATGAGTAAATAATAATTTCGGTGATAAAAAAAGGAGATAAAGGTAAACCAAATAAATTTACTAACAATGTACGTATTCATTAATACAGAAACAGTCAATTTATGTCTTATTCTATAGATAATTTATACGTCAAGAATCTCTTTTATTGCACTAAACCTATGAATATATTAAAAATTTGTGGATTTTTTTACTAAGAAAAAAATGACATAATAACGCTTAAAACTTTTCATAGTGGTATGATGAGCATTGTAAAATAAAAACTTTCATGCGTTATAAATTAAATACAAATTGAGATTACTGTAAGTTTTAAAGATGCACTTTGTTTATAAAATAGATATCTTAAAATTAAAGTCTTTGTCAATATGGTCAACTGTCTTTGTGATAAAAATTCAAAACAATTATAAGGTTAAAAACAACATTTTTTGAATGACGTGAAAACGCCTTGTAACAAACTTCGGACGTATTTAGTGACAACAGTGACAACATAGCTTAGAAGGTGAATTTTGTAATTGTGTGATTCTGTTTAGTGTGAAAACGCAAAACAGTTCTGTTTATACATAGTTTTTAAAATTTAATTCACTTGAATTCCGACAGTTAGGTTAACACTAATTAAAATTTAAATTATTTTTGTTTCGTTTTCCTTCTTTTAATAATTTTAAAACAAACGTCTATTTTAATATGAAATATTTCTTACAAAATTTCACAATACATTAAACAGCGTTTTAGGAACAAAGATGAACTGCGAAAAGAAGTGGCAAATACCTGTGTTTTTTGATTGCTGGGTCGTTTTCTTGGACTCGGTGAGGCGGGTACCTTGGCCTCTGGGGTGGCACTGGATTGGGACGGGAGGGATGATGGCAGCGAACCGGGGGATCCAGCGGTCGACCCGGGGGACTGAAGGGCGAACCTCAACTGTTCCAGATTGGGAAAAGCCAGGAGTGACTGGTACAAGTTGGGGTAGAGCATCGATAGCGTGTTGGCGGTCGGTTGAAACAAGTTCATCTGATGGGCCAATGCCCCCAGGGTGGCCGCGTAGAAAGGGTTCCCGAAAACCGGGTGCCCTCCTGGTTGCTGCGCCATCGGGAAGTGGGGCACGGCGGCCCGTTCGCTCAGTTCCGCCGTGCCCGGGTCGCTACTTGAGTCTGAGGCGTCGTCGGAATGACTCCCGGTGGAGGAGGACGGTTTCTGACCGGGTCGGGCCGGGCTCTGGAGATTGGCCAGCTGCTGTGGCTCCCGGCGGTTTGTGGCGTCGGCCACCAGGCGTTGGACTAGAAACTCCCGGGCCAAATCCGCGGCGGGTACGGAAGTGTTCATTGTTGACCGTAGTAGAGATTCGGGGAGTAACACTCACAAGAAACAAACAAAAATAATATAACTAATCTGCAATACTCTGACCGCGAAAAGGCGGCTAATTTACGGAAAAACTGTACAGCATTGACTAGACTGGACACTCCCGATCGTCACCGACCGACCGACTCCCAATTTACATATAAACAGACACTGACTCCGACTCTGGACAGACGGAAGGGGCCGAAGGTCTTTTTCAGGAGGAGGGGGAGGGAACAGCTGCTCATTCCTCCCGAACACCGGCGCACGGGTCGCGGAGTAAATTACACGGCGGGCGCAAAGAACAAAGGGAGGCGGAGCCTAAGGCCCAATCAGCCAATGGGCGAAGGAGTTTTGGCACGCGACACTGCGGAATCGATTGGAAATACACGGCCGGCTTCCGGCTGCCCCCCTCGTGGATTTCTGCTCCGGACAGCTCAGGTTAATCCGCGCCCATTGTTTCCTCCGGACCATCCAGGTCCCTTACTAAACCGCCACCCATTATCTCCTTCACGAAATGCCATCTAAAAACAAAAGGAAATAGTGCCCGGAAATTTTTTTGTTGTGAACTTTTTTCACTTATGGAATGATTCGTGAATCGTATTTAAACCAATGTGCAACGGTACAATTACAATATTGTTATGTAGCATGTTTTTAAAAGGATTTTAAATTATTTTTAAAATTTTTGCACGAGGTGGTTTCAATTAATCGTTATTAAAATACTGTAGGTTTAAAAATGATTCTCTGAATTTGCCAGTCAAAAAAAATAAAAAAATTATGTAAATAATGAATTGTTGTATAAAATTATGCAAATGAATCGTTAAAAGCATCGTAAACATATTTGAAAACTTGACATCATATATTGTTTATAGTAACACGAAAAGACTTGTATTTTTTGATATTTAAAAAACTTTCCAGAGACTTCCTTTTTATCGCGAATTAAATGCAGTAATCACAAATACTGAAAATTGCAATCTATCATTAGAATTTAATTACAAAGTTTTAGTTTTTATGCTGCCGACCATAGTAATTTTGCTATTAGTTTATTAAACAAATAATTCATAATAGATTAACGCGCTATACTAAATTCTTGCACTTTAACTTTCATCAATTAAATAAGTTCATAATTAAAACTTTAAATTGATCAAATTATAAATAAGCGTGCTGTTTCAGCCAAAAAAGACAACTCTAGTTCCTTAAAACAATTATACATGTTTTAATTAAAAAAGTACATACGCTTTTTCTTAAATAACATAGAATTTGAACTATTAACTTGTGTATTCATGAGATTTAGATTTTTTTTGTGTATTCAGTGAAATATCATGCAATGGCATAATCGTCATTAAGACTGAAAATCAAATAGTCTTTGATAGTTTTTAAATTTTGGTTGTGGGGAGAACAACAAAATCTTTTATGGGTTTTTTGCTTTATAAAATTGAAGCCCAGTTTGTCAGCTAGGCTTTACAAATACCAAAATAAAAAATCTTTCAAAAAAACAGTGGGCATGGCCAGTTTTTTTAAGTTTAAAGCCTGGTTCGTCTTGTCTAATGCGTCCAAAGTACGAAATTCAAAAATTTAATTTTGGGAGATAAGTGTTATTTAGAGTCAAAATGTCAAAAATGTACGAGAAATCTCTAACACACTTAAATTCGAAGTTTTGGTTCGCTGTATACTGTAAACGAAGAATGAACCAGGCTTTATACTACAGTTGCATTGTAGACAAGACATTGAAAAAATGAGTAATAAATGTCCATATGCTTGAATCGTGGTATGTTCAATATTTGGTAAATGCTCGTAGGATTTTGAAGGGTAATCCAAATAAAAAGCATTTTTAGATCAGAAGCGGATCCCCCATCTGCGTGACCTTTTGTCCTTCGCTGTGCGGTAGTGGAATTGTGAAGAGCTATTAGGGTTAGCAAACCTTCACTAAAGGTCCGTAATCACAGCCAAATCACTCAATCACCCTGTCACTGAGCGGGCCTAGGGGAAACAGTTTAAAGCGACCTTGCAAATAACATAAAAAATTGGCGCATCATTTTTCATGTGAAAAATTTAGTCTATTTTTCTTCTGTGACGGTGTTCTGGTTTTAAAGTCTATTTTTTCTGGTCATTTTTACATACTTTCGGGTTATTTTTTGTGAAAAAAAGCAGAAAGGTAGTGCGGGTGCCGGGGTCAGTGCAGTTGGGGAAGTGCGGCAGCTGAATTTTTTGTTCCCCAGTGATAGAAGATTATGCATTCACCTGTCTAATTACATAACGCAGCGGTATAAACCTCTTGCGGAAGCGTCTTTTCACTAATCATGGCGCAGATTGCACCACCGGGCTTTTTGACGCTGAACTTTTGAACCTTTTTTTTAAATAGCTTAATTCCACAGTTAATAAACAATTCCAACTTTATTATTTCATCATTTTTCTGAAATCGCGACAGCGAAGAGGTTTAGATTTACTGATATTTTAATTCTTGAAAAAATTTTATTGAAAAAAATTATATAAAAAAACAAAGAATTTTAAAGCTTGTTTTTCATGATTTAAGAGCAATTATGTTTTTAAAATTATGTTGAACTTTAAATATAATATTTCGCCCCAATTCTTACAGCCTTTACCAGTTCCGTCTGCTGAGCATTGGAAATTTGTCAAATTCCGCATACCATTTGCAGGAATCTAAGACACTTTTGAGCGTTCTAAAAAATTTCCATGCCTATGGTGCCTTCTAGTGTGCTCCTTCTTCTAAAAATGCAGCAATCTTTGTAAAAAGCTTTTTAATGCGGTAGTGGATAAATATAATTATAAATAGTAAAGATCAGTACTCTAATACCACAAACATTAAATAATATTGTAGTAAAATTAAAATTTTCAAATTTTTTTAGTGCCAGATGTTACTACTACTGGATGATACTATTGGAATTGTACATGTTCGTCTATCGATGGTTTTTTTGTTAGTTTGCACATTTTCTTAAAAATCTTGTCAAACAGTTTTCGTAAAAGACGTTCGGTAAAAAAGATTCGTTTTAGGAAAAATCAAGATTTAATTTGTCATAAATTAAAAAAAGATTTGGCAGTGTGGCGTCTATTTTTCCTTTTCCCATGCATTGTTTTTCGCTTCATGAGCATTTCCTATACGCACCAGACAAGGAGGGGTGAAAAACGGTCATTAGCGAGGACTTACGTCGGACTATGCTAACACAAGCATACACAGGATTTGAAAATGCAGCAAAAAAAGCGACGCGTCCCGTGGCACAAAGACCCCCCGAGTGATTTAGCATGCATCCTCGACATCTGCCCCCTGCCATTGTGCTTATTGTTTATGATTTTCCTTGCATTTGTTTAAGCTCGACTGAACACGAAGCTACAGGCTCTTTCGGTGGTGTCGTACGCGTGCGCTACTCAATAAGCATGGAACCATGCTGAGTTTTAAAAGCGGTCGCCTTCAAATAACAAAGAGGCAGAATGCTTTTGAAATAATTTCTCTGCTTACTTGGTTAAAAATGTATGCAATGTGTTTGTTTTTGAATGGTTTACAGTTAAGAATTTTAAAAACTAAATTAGCTACAGGTAGCAAAACTTAGAATTGATTTAACATTTAAATTGAAATAAAGGGCTTAATATTGGCTTAAATATCGACGTTAAAAGCAGTTTTCCCACATATGTTTTATTAGGATTATGCCAAGTATTACAATGATTATGTGAAGGAATTTTAGCATAAAACACATTTAAAAAATATATAAACACACATTTTAACAGGAATGCGATAAGTTTTCATAAGCCATTTTGTTGCAAGACCGAAACGATTAACCTTGTTTTGTTTAATTTAAACAAAAAACTGCGAACAAACCGCAGAATAATCACGGCTAAATTAACAGAAAGGTAAAATTATAAGCAAACAACAGTCAAAATATGCGCAGCCACCGATTAATTTGAGGCTTTATATTCCTCCAAACAAAAATAATATGAACACAAAAGTTATGATTTTGTACATTATAATCCTGGCCACACACACACTGATATAAATTTTGAGTATTTTTTAATTTTTTGTGATTTTTGATATTCTAGGTTTACGAAATACAAGCATTTGATTCTTGCAAATGCAAAAGTATTTTTGGGCATATTAATTATTTCTTAGTTTAAAATTTACGATTGTACTATGTTTGAATTTTGCGACTTATTATATAAAAAAGGTTTATAAGATTTTAAGTAGCATCTTAATGGATTTAAGTTAAAAAAAGGGTAAATTTTTACATAAATTACAGTAAATCATGTTTTGGTTTGGCAAAGACAAAGGCTAAATAACTTTACTATAAGCTATTTTTGGGCTTAGTACTCAAGCTAAAGTGATTTTTTGGGTTTTACAATGTAGTAAAATGTACTATAAAGTTAAATTTTCCGGTAATGCACACCCCTTCAGTGGCAAGTTATAAACAAAGCGACAGCCTTAATATGTTTAATATGTTGAGTATAATTTTTGATCCGGTCATTCAAAAGCATAAAGTAGCTGACAAATTTTTTCCATGTTTTCTTTCAAACAAATTATGTGTTTTTATTTATTAAAAAATTAGTGATATGATATTGTGTAAAAAACCTGATTGTTCGAGGTTCGCGACCAAGAATTGAAATTTAAGAGAATAATTGACGTTAAATAGTCTGCTATTTAGCTTTTATTGCGTAGCGAGAAACTTGAACAGAATTTTGTATACATGTATGAGACTGTATTTTCTCAAACAGAAAACAACATTGAAATATTAAAAAAAAATACAAACAAGAATAGAGAAATAAAATATGATAAACGCATCAAGCAAACAAACACAGTTGTTAGCAGGCACGGCAAAATCAAGATTTTTGCGTAAATTGCTAAAATTTTTAGGGTTTACCGGAACAATTTTTATTTATCTGCCACTGCTGTGCACGTACTACTACTGCGACGACAGGCAACATCAACCGCACTTGGTTGAAAACCTACAGCTGGCCACCCACATTTTGAAAATTATTCTGTTTAAAATGTGATCTCAATAAAAAACGTTTAAAACAATAAAAATGACAAATATTATTTTATTAAACTGTAAAATGTAAAACAACGAAAAATTTTGTTTACGCGTATGCTATCAAAGATTCAGCGCTGTAAATTTAATCACTGCAAAGCTTTGAATATTTTTATAATAAATTCCTAAAAAGGCGTTTCTCTGTCCAATTACCGTATAAGAGACGTTTTTTTAAAGACTCGGTTGGAAATCAGGAAAGTGGGAATGTTTTGCATAAATAATGCGATGAGTGCTGACATTTATACAGGGCTATCCCTGGTTACGGCGCCCGAAACGGGCATCAATTCAGTTCTCTATGTAGTTCAGGTATATACGGGAGTTTGGCGCATTGTTAAGAGACATCTGAAAACATTCATTAGGGCGATATTCCATTAGCTGGTAAAGGATTGATATGATAATATGCCTTCGCATATCATTAGCTATTGTTATGTGATAAGGGGATAACTCGACATGAAGCCTTGGCCAGATGGGGAAGCAGCGGAGCGAAAAGCATTAAAATTTATAGATTAGCTAGCGGGCTAACAATGGAATCCACCCGGTTACAAACAAAGAAATTATTTCAACAAGCTCCTCGTAAAAGTGGCCGATTAAAATATACTAGTACATTAGGAAGCTAATTTTATCTTTGATTTTAACATTCATTTAGCATATGCCCTATAGAAGAATATCAATGATTACTCTATACAATATGACAAGAATAATGACATTTTAACATTTTAAAATGTAGTTTCACGGTCCGAATTTTTAACACTACTCGTCGTCGGACGAACCTGTATGGAACCACGGATGCCGTTTCATACCCACATCTGAGGCAACTTTTTCTTTCAGCCAGTTGTTCTCTTTGATCGGTTAGCTGAAAAAAAAAACAGCTGGGTTTGATTTGGCGTTCGCAAGTTGACAAAATAGATAAAATTTTATTCAGTTTTCCAAGTTTTGACTGGTTAAAATAAGAATATTGTTATTAATAAAAAAGAAAGCAAAAAAAAACAAAGACTAATATCATATTTTGACATACAACCACAACAAACAAACAGTGCGTAAGAAATAAAACTGATGCGTGTTTATTTTACGAGATATATAAGAATTTATAAGTATAATGCATTTTAATATTGTAAATTACGTTTTAATTTGAATGAGCTGTAAAATAAACTACCATAATACAACTGTTAAAATTTCAATATAACTGTTACAATTTTCAATATAACTGTTACAATTTCTGGTTCGATATAAATTTCCCAGAAGATTTATTTCTCGTGAGAAGACAAAACTTGTGTACACTCGTCATAGTTAAAATGTTTATGAAACATCTTTTGTGCAAAATCTTTTCCGATAAAAATAATTTTGAAAAACACAATTAAATAAAAAATTATAATGATGAAGCTTTACATGATTTTTGGGTTTCGTTTAAGCTTAGAAAAAAAAAGAGTTTAACATATGGTGAAGTGTTAAGTTTCTAAATTCCATTTTTTTCGACTTTTTAACTAAAATATCAGGTGCGTGGGTCTAAACGGTTACACTGGGAATAGGTGTTCAGGATTTCAAGCTGATAACCCTTGATATCAAGCTAATACCCTTGATTTCATGGTAACCCTTGATATCAAGCTACGAAAGTTCGGCTAAAGCAAAAAGAACTTCGGAGCTTCGTTCCTTATGTTTGGGTTTTGTTTAGGCTTGAAAAAAAATTTTAAGTCATCAAGTGCTTACAAAAAATTTATCATAACAAAGTTTTTTTAAAATTTTTTCGTTTAGCTTGGGATTAGTAAAAAATAATTGTTTTTACAGCCCATATAACTAGATTTACTCTCAAAATTATTTTGTATTTTGTTTTTTTTTTAATTTAAAATTCATGAAGTCCATTTCTTTTAACTTTTTGACTGAGTTCTAATTGGTTGGCCACTTAGAATTTTCGATGTTCCTACATTGTACCTCAAATATAAAGCTTGGAAGCTCCGGTGATTGAAAACGGAAGGAACTTCGGAGCTCGATCTTGCTTAATGTAAGTAACTTAACTTCATAAAGACGTCGGCCGCATTGGAACAAACATTTTTGGAGGATTTAAATGCGCTCAAATAAGTTTCAACTGTTTAAATTTTTCATAAAAGTAAAATTTAATAACAATTAAAGGTACAGTTTGCTAATTTGTGGTGTACATATTTCTTGTTTGTTTTTTAATAATGCTTACGATTAAAACGTATCACGATTTAACGATTGCTTAAAAATGATGTAAGTATGGGATTTTTACTTGTCTGTTCTGTGTTTGTGGTGATTCTTGTTTACGCATAAGCAAGAATTTGTTTTTTTTCTTTCCTTTTTTTGAAATGTTTTTAAAGCTATTAAGTGCTTACTAAGCCCATTTTTACTGTTGTATGGGCGTTTTGGAAAGTTTGTTTAAATAAAAATAATCTATAAATGGCTTTTTTTTTAAAAAAGTCATTTATCATATCATAGTTAATCATGGTAAAAATACGGTTTGTTTCTTTAGAATTTATTTCAGAAAAAAATTATTCATGATAGCTCACCATTTTTAATGACTATACACTTTTAAGGCTAAAACTACAATAAAATTTATAAAGGAAACTATAAAATCTACAATTGAATATAAACACAATAGTTGTAAAAATAAATAGATAAAATCGGATATATAAATATATACACTAAACGTTAAAAGCGTGTTTAATGTTGATTTATTCACTGTAAAACTATCAGTGTGATGCTAAGGGTTGAATTAAAAAAGTATAGTTTTTTAAAATTTTTTAATATGTTTGTATTTTTTCTTTGACAAAGGGTTTGGTAAAAGTGCTTTAGTGTACTAAGCACAATATAAGGTTTAATATTCAAACTAAAGTAAAAGCGATTTTGGGACTTTTAGTAAAGCTAATTCACCTTGGTATTCAAAACATACTTTAGGCTGCATACTTAATTACCAAATTTTTCCAAACTTTGCACATTTAGTAAGGAAAAAAACTTATCCGTCTAAAAATTAATATCTATAAAAAATTAGTGTGTTGGCGACAAAATTCGAAATTTGAGCCGTTATACCTCACGAACGGAATGAAGAAAATTTACAGGACCTATATCAGAGTAAAGCTCAAACTTTTGGCTTCTTCTGTTTGCTGTTGTGGCACAGATTCTTGCTTCAAATAAGTCCATTTTCGCTGTTCTT
Organism: Microlaimidae sp. YZB2_3; assembly: GCA_030248175.1. Lineage (NCBI taxonomy): Eukaryota > Metazoa > Nematoda > Chromadorea > Desmodorida > Microlaimidae > Microlaimidae sp. YZB2_3. The sequence goes on from JASAMX010022120.1 coordinate 94,948, forward strand.
TTGACTGCTAGAAAATGTTCCATTTGACCCTTAGATCCATGATTTTTATTAGGAGCGGCAGAACTGCGACAGACTTGTCAGCAAATAATAATGAAGGGACTTCCGTCACGCTTTTCTCCTAGCCGTTTTACGACGACATCATCGATCATCTGTGTAGATAATGCTGGCTGCAGGCATCCTACGTAGAAAATTTTACAGCAAAACTGCCACAAGTTCCTTTGTAACCCTCCTCCTTTTTTCGTGGCTTGGAACAGGCACTGCATAAACAGTGGCGGAGTTTTTGGAGTTTATAAACTTTTGGCTATCCATTAAATTGATTAAAATTTTTGTTTAACTTTGAACGTTATCACTAAAGTTGGATAGAGTAAAAAAACCTGGTACCAAAAAACCAAATTTTTTTTACTAGTAAGATATACATGTATGAAATACCATTTAATATGCTGTTAGCTCAGGCCTTTTGGATTTTTTTTTTGAAAATGTTAGCGAAATCTGTTGGCTGATTATTTTAATGACGTGTTGAATGCACATATTTTTTGCAATTTTTAATGATAAACTTTGTTCACAAGTCACGGTTTCACGATTAACGTTTACAATTAACCCATAAAGGCCTGTTCCCACCTGTTCCCAGTTCCCAGGTCCCAGATTCCAGAAACAGCAAAAACAAGTGTTCACACCTGTTTCCCAGATCCCAGTTCTCAGTTCCCGGAAAAACTTGGAGCGGCGCTCCAACTTTTGGGAGGAAAGCGAGCGGAAGCGGACAGGCGCCGTCGCGCATATATCAGACGCGCTTAGTGCACACATACAGACTTTTTTACGTAATAATGTGGATAATTATGTTAATTAAGGGTTGGTTCATTCACAATATTGATTTTTTGAAAACTTTTGTCCGCAATTATTACAACGCTCCGCTTTTTTTTGTTCTGTTTCTTCAGGCGTATGTACGAATATGGAACGAAAATTGTTGTTTTTTAACCAAAAGAATGCTAATACGATATTTTTAAACAAATTTAAATAAGTTTTAGTTTAAACAAAACAAATATATATTATCAAAACGTTTTTAAAATATCAATTTATTTATAAAAGTAATAAAGTTTTACGTTTTATTAAACTAAACTTGATTTTTAGCATTTTTTGATAATTCAATTTAGCACCTAGAAAACTGTTTTTAAAATATTCTTTATATGTGTTTTTAACGATTATTTTGTATTCGTACGTACGATTCTACTACGCTTCGTAGGTACGGCGCCCAGAAAAATACATTCTGCAAAATATCTTCAGAAAGAATATCTTCTGAAAGACTTTTAATTTTCAATTAAAGAACACTTTTTTCCCTAAGCCTAAACGAAACCTTAAAATCAAGCTAAAACGACATAAAAAAGTTTAAAAAAAGCATAAAAAGTTTTTAATAATACTGAATAATTTACTGCTGAATAAAAGATATTTTTTCCGGAAGATAGTTTGCAGTAGGTATTTTTTCCGGACACCGTACGTACGATTTTTAATTACAACGCTTAGCTTTTTGTTTTGTTCTGTTGCTTAAAGTGGTTACGAATAAATACAAAAATCGCTGTTTTTTTTACCAAAATTATTGCTAAAACAATTTTTTTAAACAAATTTAAAAGTTTAACAGTGTTTATAGTCTAAAAACCTAATTAATATAATCAAAACAATTGTTAAATATTAACTTATTTATGAAGTGTAATAAAAGTTTTGTGTTTTATTACACTAAATTTTTTTTTACAATTTTTTTTTTGATTATTCAATTTAGAACATTTAAAATTCATTTTAAATATTTTTTTGTGTTTTAAACAAATATTTCGTGTTGTACATTAGATCTTACGCGCGTTATTTGACTAAAACAACCCCCGCGCGCGAGTTTTTATCCCAATAAACAAACAGGTGTAAACGGGACGTTTTTGGGATCTGGGATCTGGGAACGGGAAGCGCTCTTCCCTTATATTAAATGGGTTAAGTCTCTGCGCGCGGGGGTTGTTTTAGTCAAATAACGCGCGTAAGATCTAATGTACAACACGAAATATTTGTTTAAAAAACACAAAAAAATATTTAAAATGAATTTTAAAAATGTTCTAAATTGAATAATCAAAAAAAAAATTGTAAAAAAAAATTAGTGTAATAAAACACAAAACTTTTATTACACTTCATAAATAAGTTAATATTTAACAATTGTTTTGATATATTAATTAGGTTTTTAGACTATAAACACTGTTAAACTTTTAAATTTGTTTAAAAAAATTGTTTTAGCAATAATTTTGGTAAAAAAAAACAGCTATTCCCGGATTTATTCGTAGCCACTTTAAGCAACAGAACAAAACAAAAAGCTAAGCGTTGTAATTAAAATCCCACGTACGGTGTCCGGAAAAAATACCTACTGCAAACCACTCTTCCGGAAAAAATATCTTTTATTCAGCAGTAAATTATTCAGTATTATTAAAAACTTTTTATGCTTTTTTTAAACTTTTTTATGTCGTTTTAGCTTGATTTTTATGTTTAGTTTAGGCTTATGGAAAAAAGTGTTCTTTAATTTAAAATTAAAATTCTTTAAAAAGATATTGTTTCAGAAGATATTTTGCAGAATGTATTTTTCTGGCTTACAAACATAAA
>JASAMX010022122.1:0-7500 GCA_030248175.1 Microlaimidae sp. YZB2_3
TCGGAATTTAATTACCGCGCACTAATTCGCAGAATTTATCAGATAGACAAGTTCTGAATAAGCATCTTTTACTGTACGAGAGAGGGTACAAAAAGAAAAAAATAAAATTTCAAAAAATTGTAGTTTTTCTTAGTTTAAACTTATACTTAATTATAATTGCTACGCGATGATATCTTTCACTATGTTAAAAGGCTTTAATATATCAGTTTGTGCTAAATAAACTTTGGTTTTTTGATTAAACATCACAATAGTTAGAAATTATCACTAAAATAGTATTTTGGTAAACAATAATTTTGAATTAGTAAAAATAAAGTTATGATTTGCGCTTTGAAGCTAATTTCAAACCTACATAATTATTTTTAATGTTTTGATTGAAAAAATTCTCACAATTTAAAATTAATTTCATGAAGTCTATTCCAAACTTTTAAAATAAACAATTTTTGTATTTGAAACATTAAAAAAGTGGGAACCAAGCGCGCCAGCAGCGCCGTACCTACAAAGTGGCTAAAAACTAAAAATCCCCGAAAATGCTTTTGCTTTTGTAATATTAAAAAAATTTTTAAGAAATTGTGAAGGGAAGGGGTCAAGATTTTGAACCAATAAATATTTAAAATATTTGAAACCGTAAAATATACAAGTCACTCGCTGTTTCACAATTTTCCCCTACATATGATCGGCGCTAGTTGTCATTGTACCCTCTTCCTACACTAAAAAAACCCCATTCAGAACTAGTCTATAAATATGAAAACAGACCCATTATAATAATATTATGCAAATAGAAAACCTGTAGCCGTACGCATAAAGTGCGATTTACCGAGATTAACCAACAAATTTTGAGTTGCTTTTGCATTGGCTCACATAATATAATATAAATTGATAAAAGACTCAATTCCTTTAGATAATGATTAATAATGTACAATAAACTTATAAAATAATCAAACATACAGAGGAATTAAATTTTTATCAATTTAAATTAATAATGTGAACCCATGCAAAATCTAAATAAAATTCGTCCTTTTTAATTTTATTTTTTTATTTCGAAATTAAAAATTAACAATATCATGTATTTAACTTTTTTTCAAATATTCTTAAAATTTGACAATTATTTATATAAAAATACTTTAGTTAAAACAGTATGTATACTTTTCAAATCATAAAAATTGATAAAAAGTCCAAAAACTGCGTTTAAAGTCAGTTTTTATCAGCTTTTTAATCCGATTCTCTCGTTGTCCATGAAAAAAAAGACGCCCATACTTAATTTTTGGTTAATCCTTGGTTAATCGCGCTTTATGAGTGCGGCTACTGAGTAGCTAAAATATAAATTCGGTTTAATTTCAACAATTACTAAATTGGCTATGGATGATGGTTTTTTTATTATTTTTTTAATGCACCAAACGAACCGATCACGAGTCATTTAAATTTGGCTATAGAATCATGGTTTACTAGAAAACGGTCCTAAGGCTTACAGATAGATAAGCACTAACTAACTAACAATAACAATAACTATAAAAATAATAATAATAATAATAACAATAATAACAATAATAACAATAATAATAATAATAATAATAATAATAATAATAATAATAATAATAATAATAATAATAATAATAATAATAATAATAATAATAATAATAATAATAATAATAATAATAATAATAATAATAATAATAATAATAATAATAATAATAATAATAATAATAATAATAATAATAATAATAATAATAATAATAATAATAATAATAATAATAATAATAATAATAATAATAATAATAATAATAATAATAATAATAATAATAATAATAATAATAATAATAATAATAATAATAATAATAATAATAATAATAATAAATAATATTAATGTGTTTTGACGTACCTTCGTGTTCATCCTGCATATGACTCATTGCGCTGATCAGTTCCAAGCCTAAAAAACCAAAAAAAATCATTACATCCCTCATATATTGTTTCATCGAAATAGAATAAAATACTAATTTTTAAGTTTTTGCTGTAAAAATGTGTCGTTATGATTAAAGGTGAATTTCATCTTATGTAAAAAACTGTAAGGTTGGTCAATACTCAATCTTCAGTAAAATGTCACGTGCAATCATATGCACGCGAAACAACTTATGGTTGAATTATATCTGGGGTGGTATGCTGAAGGTTTAATCCGACTTAAAATTAGTTGGAGATTAGCGATTGTCGACACACAGTAAACATACTAACAGTATTGATTGAATAATCTAGGTTAACGGAGTTAATAGACTTAATCTCAGATTAAATCGACACTAATTTCAGATTAGCGGGAAGAACCCGCAAATTTTTAATTCACCTCCGGAGGTGGTTTAAAAGTTAGCATAAATTAATAATTTAATCTCGAATTAGTGACGATTTAATCTTGGATTAAACCTAATCTCAGATTAAATTCTTTAAACTAGATTATCTAATCAATACTGCTAAAGATGAATTCTATCAGGGTGAAAATAGATGAGTGGTAAAGTAACCACTAGTTTTTTGAGAAAATATCACGTGCAGAGAAACACATGAAGCAACTAAATAATAATTGGTTACATAACCGCTGAAAACTTTTTTTTTAATTTTTCCGCTCGCAAATTTATTGTTTATTTCTTCCTGGCGGAGAGCGGTTACGCCCTCAATTTCAGCCTGAAAGACTTTAACCTTAGTATGTTTACTGTGTATCGACAATCGCTAATCTCAGATCGCCAACTTTAAGTCGGATTAAACCTTCAGCATACGACCCCTGGCTGACTTCGTAAGTTTGTATGGGAATATGAGCGAAACAAAAAAATGTGTGTGTGGTTATGAAAAATCAATAGAATTGGAGGGCAAAATTTTATTCCCGCATTTCACAAAATATACAAAAATTATTCACTTTTACCTCTTAAAAAATTTGCATTTTTGTTCGAAATTAAGTTATTTGGTAAATAGTTATTAATTATGTTATCTTTAATATTAAACTGTTTTTGCTGAAAATTTGAAATGGTTTTATTTTTAATTAGTCGATTTATTACTGCAAATCATAAAGGTCAGCTAGGTTTTATTTGTCTATAGTAATTATTGGTTCTATTATCACAGAGAATTTTTTTTATTATTCTTGGCTTGTGTGTTTATTATTTATTTTTTCTCTACGGAAAGCGGAAATGCTTTTAATTTAAGCCTAAAGATTTTATAGGTTTAGATTCAATTGTAACCAGTAATAAATTAACAGAAGCACAGGGTATTTTTTCCAAAAATAAGGCCGTTTTATTTTTTTGGGGTGTTTCTATTTTTATTGTTTTCGATTAGAAATTATTTTTTATTGGGAAAACAAAATAAAACACTGTTTTCAGTCTAAATTTTTTGTCGCACCTGATCGAAAAAGGAAATGATGGATCACAAAATTGCTTACGCAAACAAAAGGCTTAACATAAAGTTAAACTTTCTAAATAGTTTATAAAAAAAATTCGCAACAATATTATTAGATTTCAAAAAAAAGTTGTTTTTATAGTTGTTAAAATTGTTAAAAATGCGACTAAAAAATACTTTAAAATTTTAAGATTTAATTAAGCTTTAATACACTTATATCAGTTAAACGGTGCAAATACAATGTTTTTAAGTGGTTCCATATTTTAAGGTAAAAAACATATTTATAAGGTAAATGTAATGCTCGGTCGGCTTAAAGGAGCACTGTCACAAATCAAATTCCTATAACGCCCGAACCGGACTGCTCCTTTAATACTGAACCGATTCAGCTGAAATTTAAAAATGTTGTAGCCTTGTAGTGGAGCACTCTAAAATACCAAAATTGAGTTAGGTAGGTTTGGTATTAAAGGAGCAGTCCGGTTCGGGCGTTATAGGAATTTGATTTGTGACAGTGCTCCTTTAAATGCTATGACTAGTTTAAATGTAATGAGTAGTGTAAGTAATGTTAATACCCATTACTTTTACATTACTGATAACATTTACACTACTTATAAGTGATGTTCCCCGGAGCTCCGGAGCGGAGCCTTGCTTTTAGGAGCTCCGGAGCTTCGCCCTATTTTAGTACTGACTTTATTAACAATTTATAAATGATACCATAGATTATTTTGCTAAATGTAAATTTTTCTTTCAAAAATTATTTAAAACGCTAGAAATAGTCCTTAAAATGCAGCTAAATAATTTTAAATGTATTTTAAGCTTGAGTAACCTTAAAATCGCTCGTTTAAATGGCGGACCTCTGGAGCTCCGGAGCTCCGGAGCTTCCTCCGCTTTTAATGGCTGGAGCTCCGGAGCATAATATTCGAGGGTAGGATCTTTACTACTATACTTATAAAACGTATATGGTATGAAATACAAGCAACCAATTGCTTGTATTTTATACCGAAACTTTTGTTTTATTTTATTGGTAAAAAGTAAAAATTTTAAAGAGTTACACGTTAAAGTTAAAGGGTAAACCCGTTTACCGTCTATTCTATGATCCCTATTGTAATCGTACATTCGAAAGTAGTGAAACTGGACTTTTTCGTCAGTGAAATCGTCCTTTTCTGGTGGCACAGCAATCTCCTCCTCCAAATGCTGTTTTATGTGTCTATAGATAATTAGAAAGGGTTAAGCAGGTATTGATTAACAGTTCTAAAAAATCGCAAACTTAGGAAACAAACAGTTATTTAATTCAGGAAAAAAGTTTAAAAACTCATTGTTTTTAAAAAACTTATCACTTCAAAAATTATTGCTTTGCGCTAACTTTTTTCTAAACTTAAAAGCAAAAATTAAAAAAGGAACCAAGGTAAAAAAAATTTAAATTTAGGTGGGTGTTTTTCAAACGCAGACATAAAAATTAAATTCAAAAAAATCCGTAAGATGTTTATTGATTAAAGAATAATTATTACTGCCAAAACAGTTTGGAAGTAATGTTTGGTTCTTAAAAACTTTCAGAATTTGCGCAACATTGATGCAATTTAAAAAAAGCCAAGCTATCACTTTTTTGAATAAAAACGAAAAACGCAATGTGGTTTAATTTTATACATGCTTATATTTGTTTGCAATTTTATTAATAATAATAAAAAATCCAAAAACAACACTGTGTTAATCATTCAAACACAAATAAAATTATATTTTTGTAATTTACTCTAATATTGCACAAAAGTATTGTTAATTTTACTATAAGTGTTTTTGAAGTCTAAAAAATTAATGCAAAGTTATTGCAATAATTGTTATTTTGTTAATTGTAATTGTAATTTGCAGTAATTGTTATTTTTTGATAAAAAAGCTTCTTGCGATTTTTTTTAAATTTTAATCTGAGGTTTGGGCTAAAAAACGCGTACTTATATTATTTTTTGTTGTGTATTTTTAATTTTCGTTTTGGAAGTAATGACCAAAATTAACTTTGAAAGTGGTGAGTTTTGTTAAGGGAGATGAGTCTATATGTGTTTTTTTGTTTTTGTGTTTGTTTTGTTTCGCTTACACTTTTTAAGTAAAAGATTATAAAAAAATGATATTCTTTGATTCTTAATATTCTCTGTGGTTTATGCACACTAAAAATAAAAACTTTTTAATGCGTAAAGTTATAACATAGCGTGTTTAATTAATTACAAAAAAGGTGATTTTTTTTAAAGTTTGAAAACACTATAAAATCTTAAAATGTTAAGCAAAAAATAAAACCCACTCTTTATCCATGAGATCTTCTTTGGTGGCGAACCCTCTGCCCTGATGGTCTTGGCCAAGACCGGCGTTTTGGGTTAACGCACCATTGGTCATATCTTTTCAAAAATATCGGTATAAAAACTCAAATGTACACCGGTATTAAATTACTTAGGGTAAGTAAGTGGACGCTAAAAATTTTTGCGAAAATTTCCGTTTAAAAATTAATTTTTTTTCGTTCCTTATGTTTATTTCTAAAATTTAAAAGATTTTTCACTAAGGAATAAATATCAGAAAAACTGGTTAAATTTACTGAATGTCAGACAAAGTGAACAAAATTGTCAAGATAGACATGACCTACTAAAATACTGTTGACTGTAATTTGAGTGCTTATTCCAACCTGAGAAACCCGCGATTAAAAAGCAGGCGGAAAAAGCAGAATATAGATCCATTGATATCACTTCTGAATATTCATTAATATTTTTGTTTCTTCAGTTGATTGAATTAAGTTGTCAAAAAATAGTGTTCAAAATGTTGTATTCTCTAAAATAATTGAAAGAAAATATTTTATATTTTTGTAACATAACACAGTATACTTTTTGTTTTTTTTTGTAAATTTAGTAATCCTATGATATTAATAACTGAAAACTAAAATTAAAAAAAAATGTTTGTGATTAAAATAACTATAATATTAATTATTAAAAAATCTCCTAAGTACTTGCATTGTAAATATTTACCATAGTATATTTGGACCAATTTTATTCTGATGAAACCTCACAAAGAAAGTATTTAAATTGATATTATTATTATTTAATTATTTAAAAACATAAATAAATACATTATTTTTGAGACGTATAATACGAAAATTAGGCCTAATTTGCCTTTATTTGTTTCCTAAATATTTTTAATAATTTTTCATCGGATTTTGTTTTAATATCAATAGAAAAACTGAATTTTCGAGAATTAATAATTTGACTTTTATAATTTAGTTTCTAAATTTTTTTTGAAGGTTAAACCATTTATTTTGTTTTCTTAACCGTCTATGTCGGACAAAAACTCATTAGGAAAAGTTAAATGAAACATAGCAAAAAATTTTTTTTTCTAAAACTACTGAAAATCATCAGTACTGAAAATCATAAGCATATACTGAAAATAAACCTGGGTTATTGCTATTGAAAAAAACAACGCTAAATATAAAAAGTACTGATTTCGCTCATGTTGAAAATTGTCGTATGAACTATTTTTATTTCTCTCGGGTATAAAGTAGCTGCAAAATTTTTACCTTATTCTGAACTTTATAAAGTTAATCTAGAGTGGATAAGGCCTAGGAAACTTAAGCTGGAATTAGGAGTAAAATAGAAAACTTGGACTGTAAGTTGAGAACTTAAAGCCGAAAGTAAAGCCTATACCTAAGCCTAAGCAAAGCTTAAATCAGAGTCCAAACCTTTTTTACTAAGGGCTCTTAAATTTTTCGACGGTTTCAAGACTAAAGACCTGTACCATAAAATTCATACAACTTTGCTTGTTTCGACGCTCACCAAAAGATAGGCATTATTATATTATTGATTAAAACACATTTATTTCTCCCTATTGATATTAATTAATTTAAATTTACAATTAAAATGCTATTATAAATTACAGTAAATATATTATTGCTTACATTAGTTATATATATCTCAATTTTTGTTCATGAAAACGCGCCCAACACAAATAAATTTTGTTTTAAGCTTATAAGGTTTTTTTGTGTCCAGAGCGAAATTATTTACGACCAATTTGCAAACAAGATTTAATTTCAAGAAGGTTAAATTTAGCGAATTAGATTTTAAAAAAACAACACGAAATTTCCCTGTGGACTATTAAAATATAGTTTATGAATACAAT
>JASAMX010022122.1:10000-69710 GCA_030248175.1 Microlaimidae sp. YZB2_3
TTTAAATAATGTCCCTCTGTTTGCTTTTTTTCATTTTATTTTTTATTTACGACAAATATAAAAGTAAAAAAGAAAGAATCGCGCTTAATTTATAAAACAAAAATCAGAAGCGGCATTCTGACGCAATACTTGCATTTACCCCGAAAAATCTATTCCATTGAAAAAATATATATATATATATTGTAAAGTAATAAAACTGCGGCATATGGGAGAGAAAATGATTGCAATGATTGCATTTTTTAAAATTTTTTCTCGTGCTGCAAAACCACCTCGGGTAAAATGAAAATTTCCATCAATGCGTGTATTTCATTTTTTTACAAAATTAATCCTACGGGAGAAAATGTTTAAACACCTCTCGCGTTGGATAAATTCTTATTACTGCAAACAATAAAAAAATTTACTCAGGTTTTAGCTGAAAAAAATTACAAATTTATCTGGATAGAATTGATTTTTTACTCCCATCCATAAGCACGTAAAAAAGTTATCTCGGGATAAGTTTAAAACGCGCGTCAGAATGCGACCCCAGAATTAAAATAATTTGTATAATTTAAATTAAAACTTAAACAAACAGCGCTTAACTTTAATTTTTAAGAGGATTTTTTTCAATTTCAGTGATGTGTTAGCCATTCCAAAAATTATAAATGGACTTTTTGACAGTTCTCGAAAATCAGAATTTTGTATTATTATTTATGTACCGAAATTGAGTTAAATTTCCAGTTTCAAAGTATTACTAAAAGTTTAGGGCCTTTTAGAAGACACAAAATTTTTTTAAAATAAAGTTTTTAAAAGTTTTTGGCTAAAGGTTTTAGATTTTTATTTTGTCGGTACCTGATGACGTTTTGGTTTAGATCAACCAACACTAAAGTAAATATTATTTGCAAACCGATTACCATCGCGCATATCACAAAAGCAAATACATTTATAAACTCATATCACCTCTTTCGCGCAAATACAAATTTTATAAATGTATGTTAAATTACTTAGACGCGCTTTCTGACTTATTCCAGCGTCTTTTACCTCGAGGAATAATTATTGCAACTGTTTTAAAATGAAAAAAAAAACGCTTTTTGATCTATTATTTTATTTTTTAAAGATCTTTTTTTTTGTGTTTTTAAATGTTATTTTAAACAAAGTACGAACTGGGTTAAATCGAGTGATTTTCTACAAGAATTTTACAAAAAATCAAACCAACAACATTATTTTTTATTAAATTGTTAAGCTTTTTACTACTTAAAAAAACCCACGCAAATTTATTATACGCACAAAACAAATCATTGAATAGATAAATAGTACGAAGTAAACGTAAAGAGCGGCGACAGTCTCCGCATAATATAAAACTTATAATGAAGCCGAAGCTAAATAAGCTGGCTGAAAACCCGCCGTGTTATAGGGAACGTAGTGATAAAGGCGTCAGGGAGCCTACGAAATAAGCGTAGTGATAAAACCTACGACAAGACTTCCAGATATGCGTATGAATATAACCTAGAACGAGCCTTCATGATAATAATAAAGAACTGATACCGCAGGAAGCTCTCGCTTTCGTAAACTAAACTAATAACAATTTTTTCACTGCGACAAACTGGGTTAAAAATAGCTTTGTTTCTTCTAAAACTTAAAAAAATCAATATTTTAAACAAAAAAAAAGATTTTTTTTTTGAAACTTAACAATTTTTTAAACAATTTTTATAACAATTTTTTAAACTTTTTTTTAAATTTTTTTAAAATTTAAAATTTAAAATTTTTTTAAATTTTTTAAATTTTTTTATAAACGAAAGAATAGCCCTAAAATGCGGACAAAACAACTTATAGCATATTCCGCATGTTTAATTAATCAGTAACTATTCATTTAAAGCAATAAGCTAAAAAAAATCGTTCGGCTAATAATTTAAAAATGGATGAACTGGAAGCAAAATTTTAAATTTAAAACATCATTTAAACGTTATTTGACACATTATTTAAAATATTTTGCATAGTCAAAAATCGAAAAACACTTATATAACCACCGTTACCATATCAATACGTTGAACAGGTATTAAAATGTAACAAGTTTCAAGTTTTGTTGCCATCCTACTTCACTTTTCTAGACCATAGTCTATTTCACGATAGTCAAAACCCTCCTATTTACATGAAAATTGTCAGTGTTATAACGTAATAGAATCACTTTTAGCCATTAGTGCTTATGAAAAAAAGGTGCTTTTTATCCAATGGAGATTAATTTTTTCCAAGCACTAATTAACTGAAAGTGATTCTATTAGCTCTTCCCACAACCATTTTCATAAAGCAAGACATATATGACATGATTACGAATACTTTATCACATTTTAAGGGTCTTTAAAATCCTGACGTGTTCTAAACAAACATACTTATAAGAATAATAAATATGTAGCGACTAAAAATGAATTCTATCAGTGTGAAAACAGCTTGGTGTAAAGTAACCAGTCGTTATCGGAGAAAATATCACGTGGAGAAAACACCTGACGCAACTTAATAATAATTGGTTACATCATCTCTGAAAACTTTTTTTATTATTTTTATTCTCGCGTGTTCATTCTTTATTTCTTCCTGGCGGCGAGCGTTTACGCCCTTAATTTCAGCCAGAAGAATTTTTACTTTATAGGCAAATAAAATCTAGCTGACCGCGAAAATTGCACTATTAAATCGACTATTTTACAACAAAGCCATTCAAAATTTTTAACGAAATCGGTTTAAATAAAAAAGATCAAAACCCATATTTTAATAATTATTTACCAATTTACTTAATTTAAAACCCAAATGAAAATTTTTAAAGGGCCAAAGATTGATAATTCTTGTATATTTTGTAAAAAGGTGGAATTAAAAAAAATTCTGCGGTCTTATTTGTTTTTTTTTTAAAAAAACGTCATTACCGCACAATTTTAATTGGTCCTCTCATGTCTGCATTCTAATTTTCAGCGTCAGCCAGATATAATTCAACCATAGTACAATAATTTACGGTTTCATATATTAACGGCGTGTTTTGTAATTTCCATTTTTTGCTAAAAAATATTTGGAATAGATATTCTAAAATTATTCTTTAAATGTAATAATATTTTTATAACCAAAGCATTAATAAAATTCATCTAGCAAAAGCAGAAACAAAGTTTCGAAAAAAAGCCTTATATTAAAAGGAATAGTATTAAAGCTACAAGAAGTCTAAAAACCTAATGTCAAAAAAGACTCAAATACAAGTCTCCCCAAAACAAGCAAATTAATAATAAATTTTATTAAGCTTTCAGAAACAACAAAATTTGTTTTGCGTTTTTTTCACCAATTGAGAAAAATAATTGTAAGAAATTCCCACAGCCTGGATAAATTTTTGCCTCCGTTAATCAGCTATATTAATACGACGGCATTAATTGAGTCACACGTCACCAAAACAGTTAAAAGATAATAATATTATTATTATTAACGTCTATTTAAAACCAAATATCTAGATCTAAGTCTAAAAAAACTTGAAAATTTTATATTTAACATAAGGCGACTTTTACTTTAACAATTAATTTGTTTTTTCTAATAGGCACCTTGCACTTGAACTCCGTTTATACATGAAGTATGCAATAAACATAGGGAGTCAACATAATGGATAATTACCGTATCTCCTACTTATCTTTCGTAGTATGCAAATCAACCGATCGAAATTTTGCGCGCTTTCGAAGGGTTGATCTGCATACTACAAAATGTAAGTAGGAGATACGGTAATTATCCATTATGGTGACACTTATATATATTGCATACTTCAGGTATAAACCGAGTTTCAGTGCAAGGTGCCTATAAAAAACATTAAAGAAAAAGTCGCCTTACATTAAATCTAAATTTTTCAAGGTTTTTTTTGACTTAGATCTGGATATTTGGTTTGAAATAGACGTAAATAATAATAATATGTTTTAATCGTTTTCGTGACGTGTGACTCAATTAATGCCGTCGTATTAAAATAGCTGATTAACGCATGCAAAATTTTTTCACGCTATGGGCATTTCTTACATTCATTTTCGTCAAATGTTCAAAAAACGCAAACAAAAGTTTTTACACTTTTTCTTTTCATTAAATTTTGTTGTTTCTAAAAGTTTAATAAAATTTATTATAAATTCGCTTGTTTTAGGGAGACTTGTTTCAGTCTTTTCTGGCATAAAGTTTTTAGACTTATTGTAACTTTAGTGCTATTCTACTTAAGGCTTTTTTGAAACTTTGTTTCGGTTTTTGCGAGAATTTTCGTCTTTTAAAGCATTGGATCCAATGTTATTTTTCAAAAAAAAAGTAAACAAAGAAATTTACAGCAAATTTTTGAATTTAATAATAATAATAATAATACAATCGTTTCAATATCCAAAAATTAAATGTATACATTTTTTTAAAAGTATATTGTACAAGATTTTTGTGTGTGTAGAAACTCTCGTTTTTTGATGTTTCAAAAATACGACGCCTTAGAAATGAGAGTTGTAAAGAAATAAATTCAGCGGGTAATTTACAATACAGAACGTCAGGCTCCTAGAGTATTGAGGCTGGAGATTACAATTTTAAGTCTTGTATTGCTTATATTTCATCCAAAACGAGTGATTTTTTCGCATTTTTATAGTAGATACTTTTGCCATGAGTTAAAAAACAAAAAAAAATGTTTTTCCATCAAACTCTTTGAAATATACTTTTAAGTTAATTTAAGATGTTTTAAATAGCAGTAAATTAATATATTAGGACAATAAAATCTATTAAATTAATTAGGTCCTTAAATATTCAAAGTTTGGCCTTTAAAAATTTCCATGAATTGTTATAAAATTATATAGTTTAAATATTATAAGCATTAATTTTGTTATTTAATTTTAATTAAAAAAATGTTTGTAATTTAATGTACCTCTGTGCAATTGAATATGTTTTGCAGAAAGTTTTTTATAAACTACATTTTTTCAATAAAGTTTGGCTAGCAGTTAATTTTTGGCAAAGTTTTCCCAGACTAATAATAGCTCACTTAAACACACGTTTTGTGTTTTAACGCACACACAAAAATTAAAAAAAAAACGCCCCAACATTAGAAAAGGTTTACCTTCAACGTTGTGATTTTTAGCTGTAATAGTAAGATGAAGATAAATTTTTATATTTATTTATGTTTTCTAATTTTATTTTTATTTTATTTTAAGATGACACCACAAGGCTCAGTGTCTCGCGGCACTCACGCGTTACCCCAATGGTCGCATTCTGAAGAAAGACTTATATTTACCCCAATAAATCCATTCCAATAAAAATAAAAAAAATAATATATAGGTAAGGGGTCTTAAAATATAATATATAGCGAAGGAAGGGGTCTAATAATATTAATTGCCCATCAAGCTATAAAAATAAAGTACTGGCAGTTAATGTAAATAAGCTGAATTGACATGGTTAAATGACAATAAGTTTAAAGATATTACTAATAGATGTATGCAGGCGAGATGTTCTACATGTAAGTTTGTTGATACAAGTAATTTTTTTAAAATTATCCCACTAATCGAGCGTTTGCAGCTAACATGAATGAAAATTGTGAAATGAAAATGGTAATAACAGTGAAGGTGTTATATATTTAATTACGTGTGTAAAGTGTAACATACGTCAGGAAAACAAAAGGAAAATTACAAGTACGTTCTAATGAACATCCTATAGATGAATGAATGAATAAAATTTTATTTGTCAATTAGTAAATAACCTGCCTAATAAACACAACAAAATTTGTTAAAATTAAAACCATAATTATTCTATAGTGCTCATATTAGGGTGGTCTCTACCGCCCTAAGCAAATATCGCTGAATAGTTAGTGCAAGATTGTCTTCGTGGGGCTAGTAAATTCAACAAGACGTAAAACTGCCGCTTTAGAACAATTTTATAGTGGAACTAAGCGGATAGGACTCCTAGTAAATACGGGCTCTGACTGACGCTGAAAATTAGAATGAAAACATGAGGGGTCAATTAAAATTTTGCGGTAATGACGTGTTTTTTTAAAAAACAAATAAGAACGCAAATTTTTTTTTAATTGCACATTTTCACAAAATATACAAAAATTAACAAACTTTAGCTATTAAAAAATTTGCATTTAGATTCTAAATTAAATATTTTGATAAATAATTATTAAAATACATTTTTTGATCTTTGTTATTTATTCACTTTAGAAAAAAAAATTTGAATGTATTTGTTTTTAAATAGTCGATTCAATAAAGCAAATATCGCCGTCAGCTAGATTTTATTTGCCTCTAATTAACAATTGATTACACAACTGGTGGCAACCTTTTTTTTCGCTCACGCGTTGATTCTTTATTTCTTCCTGGTTGAGAGCGGTTACGCGCTTAATTTCAGCCTGGAAGACTTTAACTTTAGTCTTTATATGAAACACGTGTGCTCGGTTTAAGATATTTGTATTGGGTGTGCTTTGAAATTCATATATAAATAGACCTAATGCGGGCGTTTGCGTGTGTGATTTTGAAATAAAACTTTTTATGCGTTTGAAGACATATTAACTTGTCACTTTATCAAATAAAAAAAACAATTAAAAGGATGTAAAACCCTTTGATTAATTTTTTCGCCTTATTATTTTTCGCGATTTTATTATAGCGTAGTACGTAGTACCACAGCTCAGATAAGATTTTTGTAAAGAAATCGCCATTTATCATACTGAAAAAAATTACTATAAAGCCAATTTTTCGAGGATCAAGATTTCAAGTGAAGCTGTTCTACTTTTTTTTTGATGCCACGCATGCCCAATATATGTTGCCCGAATTAATTTTGGCTACCATTTTATATGGAAAACACATTTATTTTCAGGTTTTAGTGTATTATAAAAAATTTATATTAAAATTAGTAAATAAATATTAATAAATTATATAATCCTTATATATAATTATAGTGAATATTAATTTTATTAAGGTAGAACACCACAGTTAGACTTTGACGGCTGATCTTTTATAATTAGATTTAACTAAAGGTAATTTGACTTGGTGAGGCCGGTCCACTAAACGCGTGCTGACTAAAGGTGCTATGTTAGCACGTTGTTTAAAATTCTTGATAATGTTTTAATTTCTAAGTTTTTTTTTAATAATTCTCAAAGAACTCTTTGTCTGCATTACGTAAATGGATATTTTTTAATTTAATGTATATTTGTTCTAAATACAAGCTCGTTAATAGCTAGAAAAACTCCTAACTACGGTTCAAAGCTTTATTGGACTTTATATAAAACAATTATGTAATATTAAGTTATCCCATTTAAAAAAGTGTTTCATAAGAATTCTTGGGAAAAAACATCAAAAATAAAACATTATCAAGTGTTTTAAACAACGTGCTATCATAGTACAAACTCATTACGTATTTAGTGGATCCCTGATTTGTTTTTAACATTCATTTTAAAAAAATGTCTATGGTCAACCATCATCAAATTACACCAATTAAATGGCTAACTCGGTTTTACTCGACTTTTATTTTTAAGGTTAAACCTATACGTTCCTAAGCCTAAGCGAAGCCTTAAAAACAACCTAAACTTTAACAAATAGCTGCGCGAAAAAAGTTTAGGTTATTTTTAGGCTTTGATTAGGCTTAGTAACGCGTAAACTTAACCTTAAAAGTAAAAATCGAATAAAAAAGTCGAGTAAAATCGAGTTAGCCAATTAAATACATGTCAAAAGTACAATAAAACACAATACTGAAAACATTAATTTGATATTTTTGAATTATCATATATTGAATAATATATACTTTTTTAAAACAAAAAAACCATAAATTTAATTCATTATTAAAACATGTTTTTCCACGTAAAAACGAAGTTCTTCAGCGGGACTCGAACCTTCGAATTTCTATACTGGACAGACCACAGCCCAACCTCTGTACTCTCAGGCACGCTGTGCTACCCGCTCAAACAGTCTCAAAAGGTCATTTTAAATGAAACGGTTCAGGTTGTTGTTTTTTTTTGGCTTTAAGTCATAAAATTTAAATTAAAAAAAATATTAGCACAGATTTTAATCAAAGTTTAGAAATAATTAAAGACAAGTTTGAACAATATTTTTGACTATATTTAATTAAATATTTTTTTAGGATTTTTTTATTGCATTTCTTTTAAAAATATAAATTTTTTTTTCTTAAAAATTTAAAACATTTTTTAATTTAAACCGCCTCTTAAAGATGTCCTCTCTATTTTAAAACTTTTTATAAAAATGCAGCAAAAACTGTACTAGTTTTGGAAAAGTAATGATTTTCAAGTATTTTAAAAAGTAAAAGTAATTTAAAAAACTTTAATTTAAGTAAAGTATGAATAAAAGTAATTTGTGATTTTTTAATTTAAGTAAAATAAAAATAAAAGTAACGGTCTAAATTTTTTATAAGTAAATTAAAAGTAAAAGTGAGACCTATTTTTTAAGTAGAAATAAGAGTAAAAGTATAATAACCCGGTAAGGACGGGGTGCCTGAATTGGGAAAAACGATTTCTAACGGCCTCCTACCTGCCTCCATCGGAAATTTTGCTGCCTCCCACCCGCCTCCTACCTACCTCCACCCTGCCTCCTACCTGCCTCCACCCTGCCTCCATACTTCTTCTGAGGCAATTTTACCTGCCTCCAGGCTTCCGAAGGCAGGTTCAAGAACCGTCCTTACCGGAATAAAAGTCAATTTGAAACGGAGCAAAACAACGGTTTTCAGAGCTGCAGACGTCTGTTCTAAACTGTTTTCTTTCTTTGTGTTTAAATTTTCATTTTAATAACTTTTTCGGTGTAAATAAGTGTATTTAGCGTGCTAAGGGCTTAAAAAATTCTTTCTGTCACCAAAAAACCTTAGGGAATCTGCTCGTTTAAATTACTTAAATTTTACTTAAATTAATCTAAGTATTTGCAGAGAAAAATTAGTATAGGAGTAAAAGTAAAACTAATTGAAATTTTAAAAGTCGATTAAAAGTAAAAGCAAAAATAAGTGAAATTTAAAGGTCGAGTAAAAGTAAAAGTAATCCAAACCCATTACTTTTATTAGTTTAAGTAAAAGTAAAAGTATTGTTTACAACAATAAACTGTAGTAATAATTTTTTAAACGACCTAAAACTGTTGTTTGAGCTTCGAAATCATAAACCTTTAGCTTAAAATGGAACAACTAAAGATGAATTCTATTAGGGTAAAAATAGCTGGTTGGAAAAATAACCTCTCGTTCTTCGAGAAAATATCACGTGGACAGAAAACCTGACGCAATATAACAATAATTGGTTACATTATTGCTGACAACTTTTTGTATAATATATTTATTCTCGCGCGTTTATTCTTTATTTTTTCCTAACGGCGAGCGGTTACGCCCCTAATTGCAGCCTGAAAGATTTTAACTTTAGTAAACGGTGATTTTACTACAGTTGTATGTATCAAAATCTCACTTTCAATGGCGCTATGCTTTTATCAGAAAAGAATTAATATTTAAGTTCATAATTTAACTTTTAATTAAATCCGTCATAATTGTGGTGTTTCACCTTAACGATAAGTTAGGGAAGCTTTAACTTGTTTAAAAAATGTTTAAAAAGTTAAGTTAAACATGTTTAAAATGTTTTTAGTGTTTTCTTCTAGTGAAGTTGGAAGTATCACCCCTTTAGAATCACTAGGATCCACTTCATCCCCGTGACACTTGGAATTGGAACATTTTTCAGTATCATAGAAATATCCGCCTAAAATAGTGCTTCAAATAAAATTTAGGGTCAACGGAGTCGAGGATAAGCGGAGCTTTGAAGCTTTAAGCCGAAAGTAGAGAAGTGGCAGCTTACAGTGGGGAATTCAGAGTTGTATGTTGGAAGATTTGAGCCGGATTTAGGAAACATATAACCCCTAAGTCTAAGCCTAAACTCAATATTAACCAATTTTTAGTTTAGGACTATAAGTTCAAAATATTTTCCAACGGCTTCAAGTTCTCTACTTACGAGTCCAAAGATGATACACCTACACTTATACTACACTAACACCAGTTAATATTAGTAAGTTTCCTACCGGAAAATATTGTGCTTAGGGGCTTTTTCCATTTAAAACGAAGGGATCTACGAAGCTCATTTCTTAAGTTGATTTAACCTTTGATTATTTGGTACAGAAAAGTTACAAAATATTTGATGGTCCCTCTGGCCCAAACCAGCTTTTTAACCGGAAATTGTTTAGAGTTAGAAGGTCTTAAAAACCAGTCAATAAGGATTCAGAATTTGAATTTTTGATAAGCAATGAACGCAGAGCCGGTCATAATCACCAAGCAGATCTTTTTCTAATAATCGCGCCATTCTTTGCGCTGATTGGCTGCGCTAGTGGAGCCTTTTTCCGTGAAAGTGACGTGAGCCATCGTCACTTCCGCGCTCTCCTTTTCTTCGCGATTCAAAACAAACAGTAGTAATTTAAGAACAAACTTAAACGATTAGATAAATTATTCTTTAAGTCAAAAAATAGAATATATTATCACAAAATATACAATATTAGATAAAATAATTTTATATAATTAATTAGATCATGTTTGTGAGTAATGGGCAAAGGGCGTCGTATTCCACCACATATCTGGTTAACTAACGATTGCTCAGGTCAATTTCACGGAACAACGACGAGCGCAGCCAATCAGCGCAAAGAGTGGCGCGATCATGAAAAAGATGTGTTTCATGAGTTTTTAGGGTGGGACGTGTAAACGGCGGGAATATTTAGCTCCTCCGACAACCTATCCTTCAGAGCAAAACATGATCACGTGATAGAGCTCTTAAAATCCCAGGGTCTGTTTTCCTCTAATTATTTGTTAATTTGCGACAAAAACTGAGATAATCACGCTGTCCTAAATGTGGATAAAAAGAATGTTGTTGTCGTTTGCCAACAACTGATTCTTCCATCAGGATTGTTATTTGACCGTCTGGCACACTACTCGCCTTGCTCACGCCCTCTTCGCATTCTCAGATTAGCCACTATTGCGGGGTTGGCCCAGAGGTCCACTGGTTCCAAAGTCGTGTTAATGTGTGTGCATGTGAAAAGATGTAGGGTAACTGACTTTATTTCGACCACCTTTTTTTATTTTTTTGGATAATTTTTTTGGCTTTTCTAATCGAGCCAGGATTTGGTCTAAAAATCAAACGACAGCTATTTTTGTTATTCTAGTGCAAAATTTAAAAATTTCTGTTGCACTTAATAATCAATGGAGGTTTAAACTTTTTATGGCGCGTGCCATTAAATTGGCCACCTAGAAAAAACTGGCTATAATTATTGCTAAAACGCACGATAAGATTTTTAAAGGTTGCAAATTTATCCATAGGTATTTTTCTTGGTACTACGGGTGTCATTAGTACTAAAGCTAAGGGTAAAGTGCTTTAGTACTAAAGGTTTTTTTGGGCTTGATACTAAAGCTAAGGCGCGGCTAAACTGAATTTAGCTGGAAAAAGCTCGGCAAAAGATATGGAGCCGGAAAAAGTCAGCTTTTGCCAAGAAAATAACCAATCATCAAAGAATCTTAAGTGTTTTCACCAAACCAAAAACATGATTATTTAATGAGATTTATATCAGTAAAAGGGGGAGGTAGGCTGAAGTGCACCCTTTCCCCCTAATTTTAAAGCTTTGGACCCCCCTTCTAGACAAAAATTGAGTTCTCCTCAAAAAAATTTTAATTTTTTTTTACCTGACTCCCCTTCGGTATTTTCCACCTGAAACCTCAAAAGTATTTTGTTTTGAAAATCAGACCCACCCTGACCGTTTTTTAGATTTAAAAATTTTCCATTCCGGGTCTATTTCTTAAAAAACCAGCGATTACAGAAGAACTTCTTAGGACCTCCCTCTTAGAATTAAAGATGCAATTTTCCCCCGGGTAACCAACCACCTGAACCCCCTCTCGCTGGCTGCCAAAACTATACTTACTTGGAGTTGAGTATTATTATTTTTACTTTAAAAAAAAACATAAAGTGAGTTATTTGAACAATAATGCTAAAAAAGATAAAAAAGATTTGTGGTTTCAAAGTGCTGTAAGTATGGGGTTTTACTCTTTTGTTTTTCTTATTTTCGTTTAAGCATTAACACAACGTAGTTAAACCGCTCATTTTTTTATTTAATATGTAAGTATAGTCGGTATCCAGCGCGGTAATTACTACAAAATCGCACATCAGCGTTTTATATTACAGTAAATATCGTGCTGGGTGCCGGAAATATTTACATGATGAGCGGTTTAACTAGGACGTGTCAATAAAGGACTGATTTTTTTTGGTTTTTTGAAGTATTTTTTGAGTTTTTAAGTGTATTAATATAATTTCATTTTTACTATTTCATATGGGCATTTTGTAAAGTTTATTATGTAATGCAGCAGTAAGTGTGGTTTTTTAATAAAAAAATGTTGGTTGAATGTTTTTTGCTTTAGATAGAAAATTATTCATGATAGTTAACCATTTTTATTGAATATTTAAATTTAAGGTTAAAACTGCAATATATAGTAACTTTAAAACCACAAAATTAACCCTAAAAATAGTATTTTTAAAAAAAAACTAAAATCCGAGGCAATAAACGTCAAAAAAGTTTTAAATGTTGAGTTTTTTACTGTAAACTAGACAGTGCAATGTTAGGAATTACCTTAGAAACAGGGATATTTTTTTAAATTCAGGAACATGTTCGTATTTGACAGTTTGGTAAAAGCTAAGGCTAAACGAATTTTGGACCTTTAGTACTAAAGCTAAGGCGCGGCTAAAGTAAAATTTCCCACAATGCACATCCGTACTTGGTACATATAACTTAATTTTTTCTGGTTTGCAAACTTTTATAGCTATTAGCAAGACCTTAAATAATTAAGTCAAAATCTTAAAAAACACTATAGTTATTTGATAACAGTGTTTTTTGTTGAATATTTTTTTGGTGTGAAAAATTATGTATTTCAACATGGCTTTTGTTAGAGCCAGCCAACTCTAAACAAAGTCTTGTAAAAATTAACTATATTGAATTTTTTATATTTTTACTTACAAAAAACCAAAAAACAAAATACGCTTTAATTTCGGCCACCTTTTAGGCTTTAAAAAATTTTAGGCATAATTTTTAATTTATGCCTTAAATCAATTCTTAATTTTTAGGCATAATTCCACACCAGCCTTTGCCTATCCTAGATGTTCCATATCTGACTTCATTCCTCCGCCAAGAAAATAACCTGAGCTGTGTTTTTTACTGCATTTCAATAATCTTTGAGAAATTCCTAAACCTGTTTATTCATAGTTCAAACGTAGTCAATTGGGATTTGGATTACTCCAGCCCGCACAGATGTTTACTACGTAATTCTTATGAATGCATCCCTCCGCCAAAGGAATTTTTACTGTGTTTTAATTTACTTTTATAACTTTTTGAAGCATTGGTATTCTATATCGTGGTAAGTGGTGGGTTGGGTATGGAAACCTCATTGACATTGATCTTTACTACATTCACTATATGACTGCATCCCTCCGCCAAGAAAATAACCTGACTTTTTTTATGTGTTTCGATATTATTTTTAAGAAATTCCTTCCGGTCTATTTATAATTTGATGCAACCTTGTAAATTATGGGTTATGTAACTCCGCCCGTACAGATGATAGTGCAAATCGTGTTAAACAGGTTTTTTTCAAAATTGGTGAATTTGGTGGTGGCCGAAATTAACTGAATCTTAAAATGCGCAGTTAGTTAAACGCATTGCAAAATGATTTTGAAGAAAATATCAAAACATGAAAATTAACAATTTTGAGCCTTAAATATAAGTTATTTTAAGTATATATAGTGCTTTGTTCTAAATTTGATGCCGTTTAAACACAAAGCAAAAATCCTGAAAATCACAAAAAAATCACTTTTTGTATGAAAATGTTGATAACGCAGAATAACACAAATAAAACAATTTTTTAAAAACATTTTATTCAACATTTATCCAGTTACTTTTGTGCTAGTTTTTTTGTGCTTTATAAATAAGCCAATTTTTCTAACACCCTAAATTGGTGGCCGAAATTAAGGCCTGGCCGAAATTAAGTCTGATACCCTACCTCGCGAGGAAGATTTTCTTCCTTGTTGCTTATTGCTCAAAAATAATATTTTCTGATTTTATGATTAAATAAACAGTAATTCCAAAATTATTTTGCTAATTTTTTTAAAATTCAAGCAAGTATACATTGCACTGAATTATATGGACCTAATAATACTGCATAGCCAAATAATGCCTATAAATAATCAAATTCACAGTTAGGATACTACCTGTCCTGATTTAAACTTTTTGTTTTAATAAACTTTTTATTAAATTTGGATTTTTTCAATAAATAAATAAATTTAATTATATTATATATTATTGTATATTATTCGATAATTTTTTTATATAATAAAATTCGGCACATTTGTTTGAACCATATGAGAGAGAGGAAGAAACTCATCACTCCAATATAAAATTATTTGCAGACGACTCCAAGGTTTAAATAAATTTTTCCTTAACTAATCAAGTAGAAAAAATCGACAATTGCAAGCTGATTTAGAAAGATGGTCTACGAATTGGCGATTAACTTTGGCTGATCACAAATGTGAAGTTCTTCATATAGGAACTAAAGATCGACAAAACAAATTTGACTATAGGATAGAAAACTATAAGCTTAAAAAAACCAAACTTGTTAAAGATTTGGGAGTTTATATGACAGAAAATTTAAAGTTTGGAGATCATTGTAAAATTATTGTTAAAAAAGCTTTTAGAAAAACAGTCTTATATTTAGAACCTTTAATTCTGATTTCATAAAAAAATTTCTAAGGGCATATACTTCCTACGTAAGACCTGTAATTGAATACACAAGCGTAATTTGGAATCCATACCAAAAAGAGGACATTGATTTAATAGAAAGAGTGCAAAGAAAGCTTACAAGGCTTTTATTTAGGAAATGTGGTTTGCGATATGCCAGCTATGAAGACAGATTAATTTTTTTAAACTTAGATAAATTACAACATCGGCGCAATATCTATGATCTTTCAGAATGTTATAAAATCATACATCACAAAACTAGTACTCATCCTAATTATCTTTTTGCGTTTGATTACACTCAAACCAGAGGGCATTCTTTTCAACTAAAAGTACAAAAAAGTAGAATAAATGCAAGAAAATTTTTCTTTTGTAATAAAATTGTGTCAAAATGGAATGCATTATCGCAATAGCAAGTAACAGCTAACTCACTTGCTGCGTTTAAAAAATCATTAAAATAATGGCTCATGTTAGGGCTATAAAGAGCCTTTGAGCCATTTTCTATCAAAACCATGTTTTTGGGTTGATGTGGCGATGTCAAATTTTGTATTGGTTTGTTTAGAATAAACACTTTGTCTTGTCTTGTCTTGTCTATCCTAATTCATAGTCTATTTCTTATTGCTGTTTAATTAATACTAATCATGTATCAGGTCATACTGAAAAAAATTTTGTATTACACCAAAAATTAATTCTCAACGATTAACAAATTATTAACAAGAATACCGCTTGGTTATTTCCAATGTGTTTTTTATACACCGTTTTTCAAAACAAAACATTTCTACTAAACAGATATTAACAAAATTTTATAGAATTCATGCTAAAGTGCCAAAAAGCTTAAATTTTAAATTTGGTTAAATTACAAAAAATATTAGATGAATAATGCCATTTTAAAAATAGTATATTCCAAAAATAATGTTTGCTGTTTGGTTTATGGTGTATTTTAGAATATTTTTATAATGGCAAAATTTAAAACTTAAAGAAGTGAAATTGCTTTTTGTATGGGTAGTTCATTATTTTTAAAAGTAAAACTTTAACTAGCTAACAAATAATAACATAATAAAAGCAAACAAAAACACACCAAAAACCACACCACCTATCTAATTAAATTTTTTTTTTGAAAATGATAGTGCTTATTTAATACTCTTTCGAATTGAACCAAATTTAAAATTTAAGCTTTTCAGTACCCTAGCATGATTTCTTTTAACTTTTAATATATCTGTCCAATATTTTTTTTCTGAAAAATGGTGTATAAAAAAAACAACATTAGAAATAACCAAGTAGTATTCTTGTTAATAACTCGTTAATCGTTAAGAATTAATTTTTGGTGTAACACTTTTTTTTTCTCGGTGTGACCTAATACAACGATTAATATTATAAAACGCAAAATAAAATACTCCATGAATTAGTATACTGGACCTTTAATTCGCATTGTATATTATTATTTTTTATTTTCATTGGAATGGATTTATCTGGGTAAATACAAGTGTTTCGTCAGAATGCAACCCCTTGTTATATTTTATAAAATTCATTTAAATAAATGTAGGTCTATATTTAATCCATTTAGAATTAAACTCTAGACTTCTATTGAATATTCTAATTACTTTATATAAGTCGTGTTAAATTATTTTTTCAAATGGCCTCCTATTTTTGTTTCCTGAACAAATTCACTAGCCTTGTCTGGTTTGCTTTTGGTTTGATATATTAAAATATGTTATTAGTCTAATTTGCATATTAGACACAACTTTATAAATTGAACTGTCGATAAAAAAGTAAAAGGGGTGTAATTGTAGCTTGAGCTCTTAAAATTTTGTTTTTTACGTCATGCATGTTAATCTAGTGGCACACTATTTTTTTTGACATTTTACAATATATTAATATTTTTTTTTTAATTTTGCAGATATTTTAATTAAGCTAATAGCTATGAAAATTACTAAATAATTGCAGAAAACCTTAAACTAACAATAAAAATAATATGCAGAATTAAACAAGAACAAAATAAAAACGTTTACAATAGTAAAGCTGCAGAATTTTCGTAGTAGAATTGAGCTTTTTTTTAGCTAAAGCTGATTGTCTTTGTTTTGACAGTACAACGTTTAGCATTGGTTGAGTGTATGCATCTTACCCTTACGGTTTAAAATTTCGTTGTTTATAACGATTTTACACAGTGATAACATTTCGCTTAGTTTTAGTTTTACAACAATAAGACTAGTTTTTAATTGAACTAAGTCTAATCATAGCTTAGCTTAGTCTAATCATAGTCAAAAATTTGCATATAGGTCGCTAGTCTCAGTTATAACAAAATAAGATTGACTTAGTCTATTATAAAATTCCCTGTTTCATTCTGACTAAATTAAGTCGTTGCCTTTTGTCACCAAACTGTCTCCGCAAGAAAATTTATCAAATAAAAAATACAGGCAATAATTAGTACCTTTGGTAGATTTGGTATTTTTTAACAATGAACTGTATTAAGGCTTGATTATATTAATGTTAAACTATTTCAGTACCGGTTAATGTGTGTCTATATTAGGTTGGCTTGTGGGAAAAATAATAAGAGAATTCCGTGAAGCAGTCGATTTTAACCTTTCCAGAAAGTTTGTCGCCCACTCAACAGTAAGTTTATTTCTGTATTGACGTATTTCCGAAGTTTAGGTATTTTTTATCACGACTTATAGTTAAAGCTAATTTTACTACATTTCACCGGTTTTTTTCAGTTTATAATCAGTTTTAATTACCGTTTTAAGATTTTTTATACTGATAGTATGGATTTTCGTCATATGTAATACTAATGAAATACAATCGAAAACAAAATTTTAATATTATTTTTATAAGTTTTTTAGTTAAAAAACTGTACTTAAAAACGATTGGCATATTTTTCCTTTAATAATGCTTAGTATAACACCTTGATAATAAATGAACCATTTATAGACTAGAAATTAAATAAAATGTTTGTGTCTAAGTTTTTTGTAAAATAACGTCATATAAAATTTGCTGTAATAAATTTACCAACTTCAGTCAGGCTAATCAAGTTTTCGGTGCACCCTCATAAAGTTCCATATATTGTTAAATATATGGTGTGTATTGTATCCTATGTTTATAAATGTACTTAATTTTTGTATATTATGTCAGTGCATTTAAAATGTTTTGTGTATTATGTACCATTTGTCGGTGACGAGGTGTTAGATCCTATAGCGCGTTTAAAAGGGTATTAGTAGAAAACTCTTTTGTACTAATAATTCACCTACCACTTTTACACCTAATGGTTTTTCGGATTTTTTGCGTCTTGCTGTTAAAAATTGTATTTTTTTGTTTGACTCAAAACTTTACAAGCAAATAGACGGTGTTGCGATGGGATCCCCACTTGGTTCCCCTTTTGCAAATGCTTTCCTATGTTTTCATGAAAAAAGTTGGTCACAAAACTGTCCTGATTCGTTTAACAGGAACCAAAGGAAGAGGAGTTTTTGACGCTATGTTGATGATTGTATAGCCATGTTTCGTGACAGGTCCCAAGTGGAATTGTTTTTACAGTATCTTAATTCATCAATTGAATTTACATATGAGCTTGAGAACAACGATTCTTTACCTTTTTATACATACTATTCTCCAGAAAAACAACAGTTTTAAAACTTCCATTTATAAAAAACCTATGTTTAGTGGCGTTTATTGAAATTTTGAATGTTTTTTTACCTGCATGTTATAAATCGGGCTTGTTATATACTTTATTGTTTCGCTCGCTTAACCTTTCCAATAGTTTTCATGACTTTCACACTGACGTTTTATTTTTGAAAGATTTCATGTGTAAGGATGGGATATCCTTTACATATTATCGATGCTTGTATTAAACGGTTTTTGGACAACAAGTACACTAAAAAACAAAAAAATCCTATCGTACCCGGCTTACCTGTTATTATTACACTACCATACGCCGGTGTATGTTCAAATTTTACTAAATATACGCTAAAAAAGTTATTTAATAGGTATTTCCCCCATGTAAAAATTTCTATTATATTTCATCTACGCGTCGTTTGTCTAATCTATTTCCATTTAAGGATAGAATTCTGTTTGGGATGAGATCTAACATTGTATACAAATATAAATGTCACGCTTGTAAAGCTGTGTATTTTGACAAAACATCTCGCCACTTCTCGGTAAGAATCTCTGAACATACAAAAATCTCTCACTTAACTAGAAAATTGCTAACAATACAACCATACTTTTACCACTATTATTTCTATTTACGACCATACTTTATTATCTAATGCACAAACTAGGTTACCATGTTTTAAAGATTTTTCTATTGTTTTGTCCGCTCAAAATTAGTATTTTTCGCAAAATAAAAGAAAGTTTCTGTATTCAATATTACAAACCTGAGATTAATGATCAGAAACACTTAAGTTTATTGTGATTTTAGGACAGTTGTATAGTTTATTTTTAAGTTTATTTTTAAGCTTAGTTTCATCAAAATTTTAATTTTTGTAATTTTTCGATAGTCATATTTTGAGCTTTTCTTTTGTAATTAAATCCATTATTTTAGAATAAGTTTTAGTAATAATTTCTGACGTGTAAGTATTATCGTAAATTATAGTGTGGTTTTAGATTTTCCGCCTTGTTTATACTTTAATTTATTTTATTCGCGTGTTTTTCTTCTCTTTGTATATTGTACTGACGTTTAAAGTTCAGTTTTTATCACGTTTTACAATTTTGTCTGTTTTAGATACTCTTGCTGAAGATGGCCCTAAGTTCAGGCCGAAACGTTCAAGTTTTATATATAAATTATTTTAAATCTCTTAGTTTTATTATCATCGCTACATTGAAGTTTCAATTCTCCGGAAGTAGATCAATTGCTACAAATAGAAAGAAGTTTTTAATTTTAATAAGTTTATTACGCGTTAATTTATTTTGAAAAAGACATCTAAATTAACTTTCATATATATTATTTTATATCTAAAACAAGGCATCTTTTTTAATTATAACCACAACTTACAAAATATCACCTTTTTTTAAGTTTCAGGCTTAAGTTTTTATTTTTATTTTATAATATTGATCTTTTTTGTTAAATCTCGTTATGATTTTCAAGTTACATGTATTAAACTGAATTTTTATACCGTTTTAATATTAATTCCTGCGGATGCAATCGCTTTATTATCATTTGCTTGTAATATAATGTTTTAAATTTATAAATTTAAGTGATTATATAACTTGTTACAATTTCCTACAAACGATTTAAAATAAATAGTATATAACCAAGTACGCCACTTTTTTAGTCTAACCTAAAAGTTGTAAAAGTATTGTTTTTAAATAAATTAAAAAATCCATAATAATTAAAATGCAGTATTGTTTATCTCTTTTTTCAAAAACTGCAAACGAAAATTTGCGTAATAAATAAACGGCAGCGCGACACATAGGGTCGCGCCTCGCGCGAGAGTCTTTAGGATCTAACGTAACTTTTTTCGCCAGAAACCCCTTTTGAACGCTCTATAGGATCTAACGCAACCAAATCCATTTGTCTAAGATCTAAAAGCAGTAAACTTCACTTCGCTTGTTTTTAATAATATCTAAAAATTTTACCCATTTCTGTTTTAATGATTTTATGCGTTTGTAGAGCCAATACAAGGGTAGGTCTCTAATACACTATTGAGTATAAATACTATCCAAGCATCTGTTTCATCTGTGAGTTATTGTCGTAAACATTCAAACATACAAGAGCTGTTATTAAAAAATGGGTAACGATCTATTAAACTTTTCAGCACGGTGATAATTTGATGACTGCGATAAATGTGGTGGCAGGCGAATTTCCAGTGTACTGGCCTCAGTGGTCATCGTTTATTTCCTTTGAGCTTCACGTTCTGAATGGAAAACAATATGTTGAAGTATGTAAACTAAAAGACTAAATTTTACCAAAAAATACATTTCTAAACCGGCAATATAAATGCTTCCCTCAAAAAGCAAATATTTTTATGCGATGTCAAAAATGAGTTTTACAACAATATTAAATTTATAGTTTTTTGTATACAATATAAACCATATAACATTCAATAAATAAAATAATTAAACTATAGAAAGGGTATTTATCAAAAAGTAGTGAAAGATACAATACTGCAGAATAATCCCAGGATTTAAAAAGTTAATAAATAACAGAGGTTCAGCAAATGAATCCGAATATAATTTTGTCAAATTTATTAGAAACTGTTTCCCATGAAAAATAAGTTCGTCAAACCTAAGATGAATAGTACCAAGCGTTTTTAATACCACTTTATTTGCTTTACTGTACATTAAGTATCCACTAAAAAGTCGCACAGGACTTTTTATAGACTTTTTATATCCTGTGCACTTAAAAACGCTTTTTTGGCGCAACAATTTTTTGAGCAACCACTACTAATTTCTTGGCACTGCGTCTTTACAGTCGTGTAAAATTGCAAAAGAAAGCATATTTTTTATGGAAAACAATAATTCAAGATTCGATTTTATATTAGAAATTCTTGCACATGACCTAAGTGGAAAAAATGTTGTAGTGTTTGTTTTTTGCGTAAATCTAGTCGCAAATATGTTAAAATGAAGCTAACAGAAGAAACAGCAAGATAATTTTTACTATTTTTTGAGCTTTTACTGTCTTTAGTCGTATATTAGTTTTAGAGAATGATACTTTTTTGTTAAAAAAATAACTTTTTGCTCCAGTACTCTTTCATATCAGTGTCGTTTGGTGTAGTATATACATTCACCGTGGTTAAAATCCATTGTTCGAAACGGAAGGATTCCCATGTGCATCAAAGGACACCGCGCGCATAAAGGGACGCCCGCATTTATGTCTAATAACGCGCCCGCGCCTTTCTAATAACCCGCCCGCGTGGCATTCTTTTAGCCATATTCGCACCTTCATTTTGAAGCCCTGTTTTGCCGCTGCTCCTCCGACAACCTATCCCACGGAACAAAACATATATGACGCGATCACAAATACTATATAACATTTTAAAGCAAAAAAAATTCTGAGGTGTTCATTCTGAAATTTTAACATACTGTTGTTGGCCTACTATTTTGTAGATTATTTTATAATCCCACAGTTTTAGAAATATTCTGTGATATTGCTTTGTGCATTACGCGCATGCGTCAACACACCCTTTTAAAAGTTAACCAATTAATTTAAAAATTTAATTTTTATTCAAGGTTTGGAGAGACTCTGTTGACACGGAAAACGGGACAGATGGACAATTCATTCGAGTTAAAATAGCAGGTTGCAGCGAACCATGCCCACTAGAGTATGTTTTTGTTTATCATTTTAAGTTTTTTAAAACTTTTTTAATAGCATTATTTTTTGTACGTTACAAAATGAACGCATAAAGTACATAAGGTTTTTTTTTGTGAATTTGCTTTACGGTGGAATGATAGAGTTAGAATTTGATGGCAGATTTTTCTAATTAATTTTTACTAAAGTAATTAGACCTGCTGATTCAATTTTTGAAATTAATTTTTCTGTAAAAAATTGTTATCGTCAACAATTATCAAATGACACCAATAAAATACATGTCAAAAATACAAAACACTAATAAAATTCATTACCAAAAATATTTTATTTTTGTTCATTTCCGATTTAACGCATCTTGAATAATGAACACTTTTTTTAATTAAAAAGCTAAAAATTGAAAGAAAACATTTTTGACGTTAAAAATTTTGCCCAGGGGGAGACTCCATCCTACAGTCCCGAGGATTCGAGCCCAACGCTCTATCCACTTGGCTACTGAGCCATATGAGGAATCTTTCCTAAAAGCTAGTTTTAAAGAAACGGTTCAATGGTAAACAAACAGTATTAATAAACGATAGCATATTAGTCATTTGATAGAAATTAGTTGTTCCCAACTTTTAACACAGCAGTTGTACCATGATTCCAAGCCAGTTTTTAAGTTTTTAACGAAATCTCTACTATCACGTCTTTTTATTTTTATTTCAAAAATTTTCGCAATAAAACGATATTAAAAACCTTCTGTAATAGGGATTTCTCTGAAAATTTTTGTGGACAAGTACATTTGGTGTATCTAACTTGAGTTAAATTTTTATCACGTAATATTAACTCTGGTTCTGTTAAATTGGGAACAACTGTTTTAAAATGCCTTTTTTCAACAAAGCATATCTCGGCGTGGAATGGTTCACCAAAAATGTTAAGGATATTGAACTGACCGAAAAAAAAACCTTTCTCCCAATATATAGTTTATTTCTGTCCGTGACGTATTGCACAAGTTGTGCACAAAAACCGACAGGGTATCCTATCTATATCGTTCCGCCTTAACCTTTCGGGTTTTTCCGCTGCGCAAAAACCATTCCCCGTCAGTGCTTCCCTGTGTTAAATTGCGCGGCGCGGAGGAAATAGCCGCAGAGTTTGAAACCGAACAGCGCTGCGGCGCGGAGTGACATCTGCAGATTTGCAGCCCTTTTTCAACAAAAAAAAATCCTCAAAAGATTAAAAAAGGGCAATCGCGGACTCGTGTTTACCTTTTAAACCTTACTCTCTCAGACACCTTACTGGTTTTTGAAACCAATATTTCATTCTATTGTTTTGGTCAAAAAAGTAATCAATGCTAAATAAATCACTATTTACTGGTTTCTCTTCAAACCAATATCAACTTTACTACAGTTATGAAATCTATTATTAAGTTTACTACATTTGCTTAAGACCAGTAAATACTAAATGGCATATCCGTAATTAGTTATAATATTTAAGTATTTACTAATTAACACCTACAAAACGCATACTTTTCATTGTTGTTCCCATTTTTCATTGAGATCGGTTGAAAAAACAAAAAAATGAGAATTTGTTTTGGTTGTAAAACTACTTCGAATCAAAATAGTTTAAAAACATTATTGCATTCACAAAATCAACCGAAAAAAAACAATAATAAATTTTAACGTGCGATTTTTTAAAAAATATTGATGAAAACCAACTTTTGTTTGGCATATTGAAAAATTTTACATTCTACAAACAGAAAAAAATGGCTAAGAAGAACGAACCTCCCGAAAAATTTTGATTTAAGATCGGTTTAAATGAAAGAATAATTATTATTTTTCTCCAAATAAAGAAAAAAGAATTTTTTTTCAAAAAATTTTTAATTGAAGGAAAAGGAAAGTGCAAATTATATCTTTAAAACTGAACTGGAAGCATCGAAAAACATGTGCACAGGCTTTAACTCCCTGGTTCGAATTATTTTAAAAGCTTCTGCTGGGGAGTTTGAGTTTTTGCAACACGTTATTGTAAAAGGCGTGGTTTTGGATGGAATTTTTATGACAAACAGAGGTAATCATTTTGTTTTTATTTTATTATTTTATTTTATTTCCTTCTACAGTGTATTTGATAACTGTTTTTAAATATCTTGTCCTGCTGTTTCTTTAAGCGCTCTTTAAACGAGAGCTTATTCTACAAAAGCTTAATTTACTGTATACTCACATTATGCATTGTAATCAGTATTAATATTTATTGTTTGTAAATTTTCGTTTTTTATATTGCTGTTATATACTGGAGGTAAAAGGACCAAAACTATAACACTAGCAACTAATTCAAAAAAGAATAAGCTAAGTTATTAAATTACTGTTCTTCGGTCTTAATTTCGTGAAAAATAAATATTCTGTGAATGGTTTCCCAGTTTGTGTCGTTTACTGAAATCTAGTATATACGCTACTGGTTGAGCGGTAAGTTTTCTAATGGTTGAAAATTTTGGATGGTTTTACTACATTTCTATTATTTGTGTATTTCCAAAACCAGTAAAATGACTGAGAGAGTAAAAAAGCCTTAATGTTTGTTATTTGTGCCATGCGTAAAATCATGAAATGAACTGCGTATGGCTAGACAGAACGTCGTTTATTTAATTACTTTGCGCATACATCGGTGTTTTTGGTCGGGTCCGCTAAGGGGGTCCATCCCCGGGTGAAAGGCCATAATTTTTTAGGGGGGTCCAGGGGGGTCCGGACCCCCTGGCTTTTTAGGGAGGTCGATCCCGGATGCGAAATTTTAAATTTAGGGGGGGGGTCAGGGGGTCCAATATTTTAACAAAATTTTTTTAACTCAATAATATAAGTGTTTTTAGGTCTAATATTGAATTTTATGTACTAAAACCGCCTATTTAGGCCTAAAAAGTGTATTTAAACACTGTTTTTAACTAAAAAAAACGTGTTTTTAACAGTAAATAAAAAATACTTCCAAATTGGTTGGGAGGGGGGAGGGGGTCAGCCTCGCTTGGGGGGATCAGGCCGGACCGCTCTCCAGCTTGGGGGGGAGCCGGGGCCCCTGGTTTTTTCTAGGGGGTCCAAAATTTTGGCTCTAGGGGGGTGGACCCCTTTGTCCCCCCAAAAAAACACCTATGTGCGCATAGCAGAAATAGCAGCCGATGACTGAAATTAAGACCTGACCGAATACAATTCAGTTATCCTACAAAAATTTTTTAGCGAATTTGAAACAATTACAAAGAACAATTGGATTCCCAACGATTGGCGGCAGGAATGTTTAGGCTCGTTTGCCCCTGACGCGCCTGGAAATAAAGCTTTCAATTTAGCCAACAATCAGCAATCTTGTGAGTTTTATAATTATTTTGTATTATGACAATCATTTGCATCTATCTTATACTTATTTTATTTTAAACGGTCAAGATAAGTGAAAATCAGTAATCATAAAATGTGCATACAAACTGGGCTTATGCATAGAAACTCATACATACTGTACTGTAAAATGTTCATGCTATAAAATGTGCCTACAAAACTCAACTGAAACAAACAAATTTTAGCTATAATACTGCAGTCTGTAATAAGTCTTTTTTATATTTGCATTCCATTGTGTGGTTTATAAATTTCTGCTAGTATTGTTTACAGAAGCCATTTGATAGAAAGCTAGTAAAGCTAACAATATTTGTTTTTAATAGTTTTAACTACCAAATTATAAATAAATATACCCGTACCTACCTATCAAAATGTATCCACATATAAATCGCCATTGTGTGTTTTAATCAGTTATCATAAAAACACCACTTAATATTCGTTAATTTTTTTCCAGTACGCTAAATTATAACGTATTTTTTCTGTTTGGTGTGTATTCTGCTACAAAAATAATAACAGAACGGTTAACGAGTTATTTACAAAATTATTGCCGTGTTAAAAAAACATTTTACCTAATACAAATTTTTTTCATATAAACATATAATACCAAAACCTAAGGTAATTGATTTCAAATTGGCTAGCCTTAAATTCGGTCACCAGCTTTTATTTTTTCCAAAAGCAAACTTATGAAATGAACTGCGTATGGCTAAATAGATCGTCATGTCATCTATCTAGCCAATAGCAGTTCATTTTAGAACTTTGCAATGGCAAAAATGACAGCCGGCAACGGCAATTAAGGCTGAACGATTTTAAGTCAGTTATCCCATATAATATTTTTTTAATTTAACATAAAATATAAATTTAGGGGCGTTACTGTTTTTCATATTGCTTTTCTCTATTGGAACTCTATTTTCAATTGCTTTCTGGAGACACAGCGCTGATAAAATAAAAAATAGTGGAAATGATAGGTACTGAAGTACAGAAAAATGTGGCTATGCTACATACCTAAAGATTTCCAAAAGATCTACAGAAGGAATAAATACTGTATTTTTTTTTAAGTTGTGATATGATTTTAATTACATAATTATGCATTATTAGTTGTAAAAAAAGTCGAAAAAAAAGAAAAAGATAAAAAAAATTATCAGCGACCCGCGGTACCGGCAGACTAATCAAAAGACCAACCATCCATATCGACCGACTAACCGTCACAGACCGACCCTGAGACTTAGGGAACTTGGACCTAAAAATTAAAAACCGAAAATCACTAACGTGGAGCCATAGATGTAAAGCCGCTAAGCTTTTATCTAGGCTTAAACCTAATCATTTGGGTTAGTGTTTAGCTTTAGACACTCTGACTCTACCCCGGTTTTACTTCAAAACCAACCAAAAACAACCACTCGAGGGTTTTCGGGGGTCCTGATTACGAATCCGAACTTCGTTTTTTGATTTGACTCCCGAGGGGGCGCTAGGGAGGTTTGCGACCCCCCCCCCCCTAGGGGGGACACTCTGACTCTACCCCGGTTTTCCTTCAAAACCAGCCAAAAACAACCACTTGGGGGTTTTCGGGGGTCCTGATTATGAATCCGAACTTCGTTTTTTGATTTGACCCCCGAGGGGGCCCTAGGGGGGTTGCGACCCCCCCTAGGGGAGACACTCTGAATCTACCCCGGTTTTACTTCAAAACCACCTTAAAGCACGTACTCGGGGTTGAATACAGTATTGAATAATGTACAGTTTTTTTAATTAAAAAGTTAAAATTAAAAAAAAAATTTTTGGTGTTAAAAAGAACTCCTAGGGGGATTCGAACCATGAACTCCTGCATTCAGAGTCCTACGCTCTAACCACTCGGCTACTGCTCCGTCTCAGTTTCTTTGTTAAAAACTACTTTTAAACAAACGTTTCAAAATTTAGTTTCCCGACCTCAAATCAAAAAATATAAATGAAAGTTTAATCATTTGATAGGAATTAGTTTGTTCCCAATTTTTAACACAGCAGTTGTACCATAATTCTGAGCCAGTTTTTAAGTTTTAACGAAATCTCTACTATCGCTTTTTTATATTTTATTTCAACCATTTTAGTAATAAAACGAAATTAAAAAACTTCAATAGCAGGGATTTCGCTTAAAATTGTTGTGGGCATGTACATTTGGTGTATCTAACTTGAGTTAAGTTTTTATTACGTAATATTAACTCTGGTTCTGTTAAATTGGGAAAAACTGTTTTAAAATGCCTTTTTTCAATGAAGCATTTCTCGGCGTGGAATAGTCCACCAAAAATGTTAAGGATACCGAACTGACCGGAAAAAAATACCCTTTCTCACAACATACAGTTTACTTCTATCCGTCATGTACGGCACGAGTTAGGGCCTGTTCACACCTGTTCCTAGTTCCCAGATCCCAGAAACAGCGAAAACAAGTGTTCACACCTGTTTCCCAGATCCCAGTTCCCAGTTCCCAGAAAGACTTGGAGCGGCGCTCCAACTTCTGGGAAAACATTAAGGGAAAGCGAGCGGAGAGGCGTTTTCGCGCATATATCACATGCGCTCAGTGCACACATATAAATTTTTTACGTAATAATGTTGGTAATTATGTTAATTAAGGACACACACCAGCAGCACAATATTGATTTTTTGAACTTTTTGAGTGCAATTATTACAACAGCGCTCCGCTTATTTTTTTGCTGCGTTTCTCCAGGCGGGTGTACGAATATGGAACAAAAATTGTTGGTTTTTAACCAAAACAATCCTAATACGATATTTTTAAAAAAAATTAAAATTTTTACTTTAAAAAAATTAAAAAATATTAATAAAAAGTTTTTAAAATTTTATTTTATTTATAAAAGGAATAAAATATTAAGTTTTTATTAAATAGAATTGATTCTTAGCTTTTTTTGACACATCAATTTAGCGCCTTAAAATTTATTTTTAAAATATTCTTTATTTGTGTTTTAACGATTATTTTGTATTCGTACGTACGATTCTACAACGCTTCGTAGGTACGATTTTCAATTACAACGCTTTGCTTTTGTTTTGTTTTGTTTCTTAAAGCGGGCACGAATATGATACAAAAATCCTTGTGTTTTTTCCCAAATCATTGCTAAAACAATTTAACAAATTTAAAAGTTTAACAGTTTTTTATAGTCTAATCAACTAATTTATATAATCAAAACGATTGTAAAATATTAATTTTTTCATAAAAGTAATAAAAATTTTATGTTTTATTACTCTAAACTTTTTTTACAATATTGTTTTGATTATTAAATTTAGAACATTTAAAATTGATTTAAAATATTTTTTGTGTTTTAAACGAATATTTCCTGTTGTACGTTCGATCTTACGCGCGTTATTTGACTAAAACAACCCTCGCGCGCACGAGTTTTTATCCCGGTAAACAAACATGTGTGAACAGGCCGTTTCTGGGATCTGGGATCTGGGAACTGGGATCTGGGAACTGGGATCTGGGATCTGGGAACTGGGATCAGGTGTGAACGGGGCCTTAATAGGAAAGTGGTGCTAAAAATTAAACGAAATAAAGACAACACTCCATAAAAACTAAAGCAGATAAAATCACGTCAGGATTTTAAAGACCCTTAAAATGTCATATAGTATTCCTGATCACGTGATATATATGTTCTGCTCTGTGAGAATGGTTGTGGGAGGAGCTAATAGAATCAATTTTAGCCAATTAGTGTTTGGGAAAAAATAAATCTCCAATGGATGAAAAATCTCCTTTTTTCATGAGCACTAATTGGCTAAAAGTGATTCTATAACGTTATAACTCTGTAAAGAATATTAACACTAAACAATTTCCGTTTAAATGGGAGGGTTTTGACTATCGTGACACATTAAAAAGAAATATAGTTAAATAAAATAACCTACAAAAAGATAAAGAATAAGTGCTAGACTAATTTAGAATAGAATTATAGCAGACATGAAGTGCTAGATTAATCGAAAAATAAAATTTCCATGAAAAAGTTGTTCTTTTTAACTGCCCAGAGGTATTTTTAAATCGCCGTTAACCCGTTCTCGTGATCGTCCTTTCTTCACGGTGAAACTTTCGTCCCACCGTGCTGATATCTTCTTTTAATATTTTGGTGTGTAAATTTCGACGAAATAAACTCTACGTATCACCACGGTCTACTATGATAAGACTGAAAAAAAGAATAGCTAGCTACTGCTGCGCACCCAGTGCATAAGCGCACGTTTTCTTCTATGCGCCAGGTTCAGTAAGCGAATGGCTCTGTGAGCGAGCAAATTAAAAGGGTGAACCCTTTCTGATTTTTCCATCTAAAAAGTGCTGCACAGAAGAGATTCCACGTCAGTGCTGCTGTGTGTTAAACTCAACGTCCCACGGCAATCGGGACCGTTGGGACCCCAAATTAACACTGAGTAGCGATGGCGCGAAATGCCTTTCGCGGATTTGCAGCCGAACCAAAGGTTTACAATAGATGTGGGTGTAATGTCCGCTAACCATTATTAAAATTTTAATCACGCATACAGTATTACGTATCAATTAGGTATGACCAAGGTGGTACGTAATGGTAAATTTGCCTGAGTTTACACGCCACAACGGTCAGAGGATGATTCCACTGCCGTGGGTCAAAGGTTTTACTGTTTTAAAAGAGGAAAAGGCAATTGTAGGTGCGGTGCGGAGTCAAACATTTTTTCTTCGATTTTATTTATTTTTTGTAAACACCTTACGCCTGCCCCAATAGTCCACAAAAATTTTTTCATCAAAAATATCTCTAGTGGTTCAGGAAATATTCCCCCCAAAAATGTCTTTTTTTGACAATTTTATACTTAAAAGATTTCTCAATGGGTAAAAAAATTTCAGTTACAAATCATGCACCTAAAAAATTGGCTACTTTCTATGTTAATTTTATATCTTGATCGTTAAGATTGGTGCAGTATTTGTCGAGAAATTGTGTTTCCAGTACAAAAAACCCCTGAGTTTTTCGCTAAAAAACCTAACGACGGGACAGCAGTGATTTGATAAAGTTTGTCCAACATTTTTGCCTACACTTCCTATTTTTAGCGGAAAAATCGAAGATTTTTC
The DNA here is from genome assembly GCA_030248175.1 of Microlaimidae sp. YZB2_3. Classification (NCBI taxonomy): domain Eukaryota; kingdom Metazoa; phylum Nematoda; class Chromadorea; order Desmodorida; family Microlaimidae; species Microlaimidae sp. YZB2_3. The sequence goes on from JASAMX010022122.1 coordinate 40,322, forward strand.
GTGCTGAAAAAACAATATCTCGATAAATACTGCACCAATCTTAACGATCATGGTATAAAGTTAAAATAGAAAGTAGCCGCTTTCTTTGAGTGCATATTTTGTAATTAAAATTTTAATACCCATTAAGCAATCTTTCAAGTACAGAATTGTCGAAAAAGGCCATTTTTGTGGGGTCATATCTCCTGAACCACTGGAGAAATTTTGATGAAAAAATTTTTGTAGGCTATTGGAGGCATGGCTAAGGTTTTCACGAAAAATAATCAAAATCGAAGACAAAGAGTTTGACTCGGTACCGCACCTTTAAGGGAACGCGTTAACCCATTCCCGTGAACGGATTAACCCGTTCCCGTGTGCCTTTTCCCTGGTTAAGATAGTGAAAATTGTTTTTGTAAATGTATTAATTCCCGTTATTTTCGCTGGTAATCAGAGTGTTTTCGCAATGGTTTGCACCAGGCGGAAAGGGCAATCACGCGAACGCACTGATTATCAACGTTGGTAATTACCAACGAAAATGATGGGAATCAATACATTTTCAAAAAACTTTTCACTGGAGAAAAGGCAATCACGGTAACGGGCTAAACTTTTGTCTAGCTGAGTGAAAGGTGTTGTGGAAACATGGATAATAATTAATAACACGTGGGCTAATATATTTCGTTATTTAAAGGAAATTTTTCTTGTGCACGTATTATTCTTTTGGCATCCGTTAGACTCTCGTCATACCTACATGGAGGTACACCCAACAAGATTGGAATGTAAAAAGATATCATGGAATCGGGTTAAAAAATACGAACGGTAATGTTGCTTAAATAATTATAAAATAGTAATTTTTACTAGTCACATCTAGTATTTTGAGAAAATTGTGGGGAAAAGCAAATATGTCACTTCATAAATGATTTAGAGTTTAACGATTTATATCAAAGCATGTTCAACTAATGAGTGAACATCAAATTTATAGGGTGCGCCCAATTGCAGCCGTATTACTGGAATTAGTAATACTCAACTTATGCTCTATGCTGTATTCAGTTATGCTCAATTTAAAATTGTTTTTGGATTATTTTTACTGTGTTGACATTTTTACCGTGGCGCCTCTCCCATAAACCAGTACCATATTCTCCAAACCGGTTTAATTTTCGAGGTGCTTTAAGACGTTTGTCACAAGAGAAGATAGATATATTAAAAATGGATATAGAAGTAACTAATGCTAGAGCAATTTAAAACATTATTGAGGTATGATTTAGAAACTAGAAAAGGAAAAAAAACTAAATATCAATGTCCCTATGATTTTTAAATCGACAAAATTAAAAAAAAATCGATCTAAAGGAACTTAGAGATGAGCCTTGAGCCAAAAATTGATAATTTAAAGCCTAAAAAACAATACCGTATGTGTAAAGGCTGGTTCATACTTAATCCAGAGCGCCCTTTGTGCAAAGTCCAAAGGATAATTTTAGAAAAAACCAAAACGTCTTTTGGACAGTCCAAAACGGCCTTTAAACAAAGTATGACTTCTACTTGAAATATTGTCATTTGGACTGTACATCCAAAGGAAAATATTTATCCTTTGGATAAAGTCCAAAGGACGTTTTGACGCTGTGTTTGTCTTTTGGACACTGACTTTTGGACTTTTGTCCTTTGAACTTTGACCAGAGGGTGACGAGGCGTTAGATCCTATAGCGCGGTCAAAAGGGGCGTCTGGCGAAAGAAGTTGCGTTAGATCCTAAAGACTCTCGCAGGATGCTGAATGTCGCGCTGGCGTTTTTTTATTACGCAAAATTTCGTTGGCAGTTTTCTAAAAATAGAGACAAATTTTTTATTTTTAATAAGTTTATTACGCATTAATTTATTTTAGATAAAAAAACACTTAATTAATTAATATTAAACAAGTTTTTAGTTCTAATAAGTCTATTACGCGTTAATTTATTTTTGAAAAAAACTTATTCCAATAAACTTAAATTAGATTAAAAAACACTTTAATTATTGTTTATTTTACTTTTTTGTTTAAATTTCTTCCTTGAGTTATCTAAAAACTTAACATAATTTTGACAAATTACAAAATGTTAAAATTAAATTTGAATTTTAATGATTTATTTTACAAAAATTGCGTGATAAATACAAATAATTACAATATTAAACGTAGAATAATTACTATAATACTATTTAAAAATATTTTTTGTATAAATATCATAATATTTCCATTTTATCATAAATGCAAGTACTGTATTAATATTCATATGCATATCTATTAATATAAGAGATCAATAAATTTACCACAAAAACTATCATTGCAGTAGGACTTACAATACGGACTTATACTAGGATTTAAAAATATATCAACTTTAATGGCTGTTTCCGTAATTAAAATATTATCTTATCATTCTCTTTTATTATTACATATATCCAGACGTTAAAGTTGACTATAAAATAAATCATAACAACACAGCTATATTTACATAAAAAACAAGAATTGGATTTAGTTGACGAAATGAAAAATACCGATTTTTACGGAAAAACCTACAATAAAACCGCAATAAATTAGAACAAAAAATGTTGTTTTTTTACAAAAATCTTTTAAAGGTTTAAATCTTTTTGCTTTTAATTTTAAACTAAATATAAATTTGAAAACGTCTTTATAAACGGAAAATTATATTTGCGCAATAGTAATACCAGTGTCTTTAAAACCAACGTTTCCTTTAAGCCAAGAAGATGGCTGATGTGATCAAGGTAGCGGTTTAGAATTGGGACTTCAATAAGCAAAGTTCTATTCTGAAGCTCGAATTTCGCTTGGCGCATACGATCGTCCACGGCCACATAACGAGGGTCGCGGGTTTTGGGCGGACGGAAATTCGGCCTAAAGGCAAACCAAACGTGGCCGGTAATTTGTATAGGGAATAAAAATAGGAGAACCTTTTGTAGTAATCAATGAAATCAAAGCAATTTAAAATTAATTATATCAACCAATCAGAATTAAGTGCTTAACTTTTATTGATTCGTTAATATAACTGGCGCTAAATTGCTTTGATTTGATTAATTACTGCACACTATTTTTATTTCCTGAAAAAATAAACCGGCTATGTCGTTGGTCAATTTACTAATGATAAGGCTTCAGAGTATCTATTTTTTGGACCATAGTTCCTTTAATTTCGCTCTAAGCTTCTTGCAGAAAGTTTTAAATGCCCTGTGCTACGAGAAAGGTTTCATAATACAAACAGCATTTACTTTTTTAAAATTTATTTCGCTTCTTTTCTGGAGTACGAAAGACTAAATAGTGAGCAATCGCTCAATGCGTAATAAAAAAAATCACACTTATGCACCGTATCCATGAAACTGGCGTAACCGCGCAGACGTGGCCGTGCTTTTGGATTATCTTCGCCCGGCTTCGGCACAACCGACGTGTCATGAACAATTTGATAACAATGGACGTGCGAAGTTTCTAATATTTTTAACGCAAAAAGCTCGCACATCAATTGTCAACAAGATGTTCACGACATGCCGGGCATGACAACGCCGGATGTGGCCATGCCGGCGAGGTTACGCCGCGCCGGTTTCATTGAAAACCGATGAATAGAAAAATTCAAATTTCAGTTAATTACAGTTTTTAAAAATAAATTTTGATAAAAATATGCTACATATTGCCTCAGCATTAAAAAAGGGCGCAGAGAAGTCTATTCTTCCGGAAATATTAACATATTTCGACAAGGAAAAGCCTCTGTTTTGCCAATTGCTAATTGAAGTTCACGGCAGCGACGGACTGGATCATCAAAATACTGTCAAATCCATATCAGATATGGGATTTTTACTTTTCACCAAAGAAATTAACTACGCGTGTTGCAACAGTTGTTTTGAATATTCTTTTATACATGAAAAATGTTTGGAATCCTACGGTCTTCGCAAAGACAGAATTGTGCACAGCAATTACGCAATCTATGATTATGATAATTTGAAAACTAAAAGAAAATAATTAGTTTTTAGGCTTGAAATTTTTAGACAATTGTATAAAGTCAGTATTATCCCAATATTAATTTTTGTATATTTTGTAAAAAGGTAGAATTAAAAAAATTGCGTTATTTGTTTTTTTTAAACGTCATAACCGCACAATTTTAATTGGTCTGCTCATGTCTGCATTCTGATTTTCGCGGTCAGCCAGATATAATTCAACCAGGTAATTAAAATCTAGCTGATCTCGATAATTGCAATATTAAATCGACTATATTACAACAAAACTATTAAAATTTTGTAACAAAAGCAGTTTAATAATAAAGATCAAAACCCGTAATTTTAGTATTATTTATCAAATTTCTCAATTTGGAACCCAAATGCTAATTTTTTAGGGACTAAAATTGGTTAATTTTTGTATATTATTTTGTAAAAAGGTGGAATTAAAAAAAAATCAGCGTTCCTATTTGTTTTATAAAAAAACATTATAACCGCACAATTTTAATTGGTCCCCTCATGTCTGCATACTAATTTTCAACGTCAGCCAGAAATAATTCAACCATAATATTATATACTATAAAAATTAAACATTTGAAAGATTATCAAACAAAATTCTCGACTATATTTGTTTTTAGTTTAAACATAAATATTATTTTCGAAATATAATTATAGTGAATATTCTTAAAAATGAAATAAATAATCTTAAAATCGCTGTTTTTTGTCCACATTACATGTTTTTGTTGAAAAAAACGGAGAAATTCAGCACAACTTGCGGTCGTTCTCCCCACCATAACTCACTAAATAAAACCAAAGTTTAAAAATAAAAGGGTTTAAAGTATGGACGTTTGCATTAGGAAAAAACTTTTTTTTTTGGCTGGTTCAGTATTATTTTTTTAATGTTTCCGTGTAATGTGGCGAAAAAGCGTATTTAACATAATGTCTGTCTTTACAGTTTAATGTTTTTGCAGTCCTATTTGGTCACCAACGAGGCGCCTTATACATTCAGCGTTCGAGACGAGATCCTTTGCAAACTTTCGTTGTGTTGATGTTTAGGAATAAGACGCAAAATAAATATGTCTTGGTAAAATAAATATGGGAACCGGTTAATGAAATAAGTCTAGCATGTCGGAGGTACTGAGGTTGATTGCAGATGGAATTCCGCATCATTTTTTTTTTATTTTTGTGATAAAAAGGCTAACAAAAAGTCAATTGTTTCGCATTTTTATGTGAAAACTAAAAAAAACAACTGTTTAATAGGCCTAAAGGTAAAATCTAACAGGCTGAAATTAAAGGCGTAACCCTCGCCGTCAGGGAAAAATAAAGAATGAACGCACGAGAATAAAAATAATAAAAAAAGTTGTGACTGATGATGTAACCAATTATTATTAAGTTGCCTTTCCGTCACGTGTTTCTCTTCGCGTGATATTTTCTCAAACAAGAGAGGTTACTTTTCCACCTAGCTATTTTCATCCCAATAGAATTTATCTTTTTGAAAGCCACAAGCTTTAGAATCAAAATTTATTTTTATTTTATTTAAGTATGTTTTTAAAGTGCACTATACTAATTCAGGTTTTTTTTCGCTACTTATTTAGTATTAGGTCGCAACAAAAGTTGTATTACATTAAAAATTAATTCCAAATGATTACAGAGTTATTGAAGATTCAGTTCTCTAAATGATCGTGTTCGTGATTAGGCATTTTTTAAATTTATTTGGTAAAACCAACTTTTAAAAAAATTCCTAGCTTAATACACCACGAAATCCATCACTGTTTTTGCATCAAACTTGCATTAGATAATTTTCGTGAATCATAATTATACCATTCTGGAAACTTTGCCAAAAACACAAAAATAACGTGCATTTTTGAGAATAAATCGGTACCTTAAAAAAACAATGCAAATCAGGAAGTGGTGTGTTTTAGAAGTCCCAAAGCTAAAATATTGAGATTAAAAAAATACACCAAATAATCCGCCACTGTTTTTACATTAAATTTGCAACGTGTTGGATGTGCGTCGCCAAATCTGCCGCCAAACTGCGGCCAAATAGCCGCCAAACCGCCCCCATTTAAAAACTAAGGTTTTAACTCAGTTATATGTAATTAAATAATGTTAATTTCATATTTACAATTTTAAACAAACTTTTATAGTACAAAAAACTGTTAATCTTTTTTTTATTCCACAAAAAAATTGAAAACAAAACCGTGTTGTTTTTCTTTACGGAGATCTCTTTTTAAGAAAGGAACTAAGCAGATTATAGCTTATTGCGCCGTGGGGCATTTTGCTCCATGAGCATAGCTATCAATATAAAGCAGTTACCAATTTTCAGCGCGCTCCGCACGAACTTTGCAGCGCGCAATATAGGCTAACTCTGTTTTATTCGGTGTCCGGAAAAAATACCTTCTGCAAAATATCTTCCGGAAAAAACATCTTCTTTCAGCAGTAAATTATTCAGTATTATTAAAAACTTTTAAAGCTTTTTTTAAACTTTTTATGTCGTTTTAGCTTGATTTTAAGGTTTCGCTTAGGCTTAGGAAAAAAAAGTTTTTTTTTAGTTGAGAATTTTAAAGTCTTTCAGAAGATATTCTTTCCGAAGATATTTTGCAGAAGTTATTTTTTCCGGGCGCCGTTTTATTCGACTTTTTTACTCGACTTTTTTAAGGTTAAGCCTATGCGTTCTTAATCCTAAGCGAAGCCTTAAAAACAACCTAGACTTTAACAAATAGCTGCGCGAAGAAAGTTTAGGTTGTTTTTTTGCTTTGCTTAGGCTTAGTAACGCGTGGAGGCGGTTTGGCGGCAATTTCGCGGCAGATTTGGCGGCGCACATCCAACACGTAAATTTACGGTAGATAATTTTCATGAATCAGAATTACACCATTTTGGAAACTTTGCCAAAAACTTAAATAACGTGCGTTTTTTAAAATAAATTGCTACCTTAGAAAACAGTGCAATTCAGGAAGTGTTGTGTTTTAAAAGTTACCACACTAAAATTGTTAAGACTTTAACATGGGTTTTGTTCAAAACTATAGAAAACTGCATTTTTAACAAGAATGCTGCTTTGTTGTTTTAAATTAAATTAAATGATAATAATTTTTATTTTGTACACTACTTTTTGAAATAAAGCATTGCTACTGAATGAATACTAATAAATCTTTGAAGAAAGAATTTTAAGATATCAAAAATTAAGTTTTAATTTTAGTTCAATCCTAAAAACTATTAAAACATATAAAAAAACCTAGTTTTACAGTTGTTTTGGTGCGTGTGTGTTTTTTGTGCTGTGATTCTGGAATTATCCGTTAGAAACTAAAATTTTACTTTAAAAAAACTGTTAAACACATTTCGCTTCTTTAAAATTAAAAATTTGCAACTGTAAGAAAGTTGTAGAAACTCAACATACATCAAAGACCTCTTTGGTATAATGGTGTTTGATGTATGGTGTGTTTATAAAACTTTTTTAGAATTACAAAAACTTAAATATAAAAAAGAAAAGTTTTTTTTTTGTAGTTCACTGCTTGTAAAAGTAAAATTTTGGTTAAACAGTATAACATTAAATATAAGTGAATAAAAAACACACCCAAGTATAAAACCAGGTAAAAAAAATTTTAAAAAATAGCTCTATTGATTCAATCTTAATGTTTCAAATTTTTCTACAAAATTTTATCAATATTCGTCCAAAAATTGGAAAGTTAGTGTATAAAAAATCTACTTTAACCAAACCAAGCAGCATTTTTGTTATTAACGCGTTAATATTTAAAATTAATTTTTGATGAAATACAATTTGTTTAGTGTGAGCTTTTAAAATACAGTGCCTTTAAAACTTTTTCCTGTTTTTATTAGTTTTTTTTTTATTATAAAAACAATACATAATTAATAATGCAAATAAAAGTATGATTGTTTTCCTTTTTTGATTTTTTAAATATGTTTATGAATTTACCCAAATTAATTTTATAAAATAGTTTTCTTGGGCATTTTTTTCTATGCCATTTTTTTGTTCTTTAGCCAGTATATAAGAAGGCTCATAGTTGAATTTTGCATGATGCAAAAAAAACATTTAAATCGATATGACTTCTGCTTCCTAGTTTTTTGCCTCGAATGTATATCTGCTGATTGGCCCCAGATGATGGTTAGAGAAAAAAACTTATAATAAATGGTGATGTTTTGCGGGGTTTTTACTTACTTATGACGTAAAATACTTCGGAATTCTCTTGGCTAAATTTATCTTTTTTTGACAATTCATTTACACGTCCAACCAGCGCTTTCGTGCATTTTTTGTTGCATGGCCGTGCCCACATAGAATATTGAATATTACGTAGTATGCAGCATTTCTGGGACATGAAAAATGCTCAATATTATTTTATTTAGAAATGAATTAGTAAACTTTTTCATCATAATTTGGTACTGACACTGAAGCCCAAAATTAATCATGAACTGCATACCTAAATTTGGGCCTAAAATTTTTTGCGTCAAAAAATTCCATAAAAAAATCATAAAACTTCTAAATTAATAAAAAATATCTGTAACTTTGTATCAATAACATAAAATATTATTAATAAAAAATTTTGGGGTGCTCAAAAGTTTTAAGAACTTCCAATAGCTGCGAATTTTATTGGAGTCAAAAAAAGTTATAAAAATTGACATTATTATTAGATAGATAGATAGATAGTAAAAGGGCGGTACCCTAGTGTTAAGGGGCCCTGGTGTTCAAGCCTGCATTAGCCTCATTACACTCTGCCCTGGAACCACCTAGGAGTGGTTTTCCTCAAATCGTTTTGATTCTTTTATGAATCGTTTAAAATCAACAACAGACGCCCCTCGGACACATTATTATTAAATCTTCACACGAATTTTCTTATCCGCCTCATTTTGTGAACGTGAATTTTGCTGTGTAAATTGTTCGCTGCGCCATAAAATTCGCCTTTACCCGCACAGCCCTTAGCGTGAAACCGGGTAGTTTTCCAATACACGACAGTTTGCGATAAGTGTCTAACCTATTTACGCTCATAGAAGCGACTAGCTTGCCATTTTTTATTTATTGTCATTATCATGGGTGGCGCGGGAGCGCCACGGGGTGATTTAGCCCCGCGGCGCCGCGCCAACCATAATTAGAGAACGTGAGTAATTTCATGTTCATCATCTTCTTCTTATTATTATTATTTTTACTTTAAAAAATTATAATTGCAATCATTGGCGCACGGCATCGCGCCAACTATAATTAGAAAACGTAGATAAACTTTGCCTGGAGCGCAACTGCACCGCACTAACTATAATTAAACAACGTGGGTAAATTCTGTAATTTAAATTTATCTTCTTCTTATTATTATTTTTTATTTAAAAAAATATATCTCGGCACCGGAATGCTTATAAACATATGTCATTGCGCACTTAACACTATAGTTAATTAGGCTATTTTTTAATTTAATTTAATTCAAAAAAAGTGGTAGACTAGTTTAATTATTATTATCCACTATCCACTATTATTATTTAATAGTGGATAGTACGTTCACACCGGACGGATAGTGGATAGTTGATAGTGGATAGCAGATAGTTGATAGTGGATAACCGTTCACACCGGAATTGCCTCGGATAGCGAATAGTGGATAGCAGATAGCTGATAACCGTTCACACCGGAATTGCCTCGGATAATGGATAGTGGATAGCAGTAAGCGGATAACCGTTCACACCAGAATTGCCTCATATAGCGAGCAGATAACAATGGAATCCGATAGTGAATAAGGCGAGTTGCTGCATGCAACAAGTTTGTACTGCTGGCAAGCTAAATTAAAAATATTTTTTTCTTTTTTTTCCTTTTTATTTATTGATTTTACAAAAAATTTTTGATAAATTTTGATTGTTTAAAGTAAAATATTTTTGAAGTATTTTATAAAATTGTTTTTTTTTTTGAAATTCAGTTTATTTCATCAAAATCAATGGTTTTTAAAAAGGTTACAAAAATCTACAAGGTACTTCTTTAATTTATGTATTGGGTAGGGGTTAAAAATCTATATATAAATAGACGTAATGTCTCTGTGTGTGTGTGTGTGTGTGTGTGTGTGTGTGTGTGTGTGTGTGTGTGTGTGTGTGTGTGTGTGTGTGTGTGTGTGTGTGTGTGTGTGTGTGTGTGTGTGTGTGTGTGTGTGTGTGTGTGTGTGTGTGTGTGTGTGTGTGTGTGTGTGTGCGTGTGTGTGTGCGTGTGTGTGTGTGTGCGTGTGTGTGTGTGTGTGTGTGTGTGTGTGTGTGTGTGTGTGTGTGTGTGTGTGTGTGTGTGTGTGTGTGTGTGTGTGTGTGTGTGTGTGTGTGTGTGTGTGTGTGTGTGTGTGTGTGTGTGTGTGTGTGTGTGTGTGTGTGTGTGTGTGTGTGTGTGTGTGTGTGTGTGTGAGTTTGTGTGTTCTCTAATTCCTCCCTAACCATCCAACGGATTAAGGTGAATGAGGTATCGTTAGAAAGCTTATACTCCAGAGAATGTCGTAAGAGCGTTGAAATTTTAAAACAACATATATGGACATTTTTATACTGGACAACGCGTTTTCACCAAAGGGGGATCCTATGGATTTTGGAACTTTAAAAATTTTTTGTCAAGGAATTGGCTTAAATTTATTAGTAAGAGTAATTCGGCAATGGGAATCCAGAATATCATATTTTTGAAAAAATGAACATGGATATCTTTATACTGGACAACGTTTTTTTTTATTAAAGAAGGGAATTACCTTGCTCACCAACCACAAATGGGATTGGGCTAAATGAGATATCATTGCAAAGCTTACGGTCCGGAAAATGTCATAAAAGGGTGGAAATTTAGAAAAAAAATTGCATGGACATCTTTAGCCTGGACAACGCACTTTCAAAAAAAAAGGAAACCTATGGATTTTGAAAATCGAAAATTTTTTTGTTTTTGAATTAGCTCGAACTCATTGATAAGAGTAATTAGCCAATGTAAAACCAAAATGTTATGTTTTTTAGTAAGATTAACATGGACATCTTAATGCTGGACAAGGTTTTTTCACTAAAAAGAGGAAAGACCTTCCTCCCCAACCAGATAAATAATTGGACTAAATTAGATATCATTGCAAAGCTCACAGGCTGGGAAATGTCATTAAGGGGTTGAAATTAGAAAAAAACATTGCATGGACATCTTTTGGTTGGACAACACATTTTTACAAAATTAGGGCACCATGAACTTTGAAAGTTGAAAAAAATTATCTTCAAATTGGCTCAAAATTATTGGTAAGAGTAATTCGGCAATGGGAATCCAGAATATCATATTTTTGAAAAAATGAACATGGATATCTTTATACTGGACAACGTTTTTTTTATTAATAAAGGGAATTACCTTGCTCACCAACCACAAATGGGATTGGGCTAAATGAGATATCATTGCAAAGCTTACGGTCCGGAAAATGTCATAAAAGGGTGGAAATTTAGAAAAAAAATTGCATGGACATCTTTAGCCTGGACAACGCACTTTCAAAAAAAAGGAAACCTATGGATTTTGAAAATCGAAAATTTTTTTGTTTTTGAATTAGCTCGAACTCATTGATAAGAGTAATTAGTCAATGTAAAACCAAAATGTTATGTTTTTTAGTAAGATTAACATGGACATCTTAATGCTGGACAAGGTTTTTTCACTAAAAAGAGGAACGACCTTCCTCCCCAACCAGATAAATAATTGGACTAAATTAGATATCATTGCAAAGCTCACAGGCTGGAAAATGTCATTAAGGGGTTGAAATTAGAAAAAAAACATTGCATGGACATCTTTTGGTTGGACAACACATTTTTACAAAATTAGGGCACCATGAACTTTGAAAGTTAAAAAAAATTATCTTCAAATTGGCTCAAAATTATTGGTAAGAGTAATTCGGCAATGGGAATCCAGAATATCATATTTTTGAAAAAATGAACATGGATATCTTTATACTGGACAACGTTTTTTTTATTAAAGAAGGGAATTACATTGCTCACCAACCACAAATGGGATTGGGCTAAATGAGATATCATTGCAAAGCTTACGGTCCGGAAAATGTCATAAAAGGGTTGAAATTTAGAAAAAAATTGCATGGACATCTTTAGCCTAGACAACACATTTTTACAAAAAGGGAAACCTATGGATTTTAAAAATCGAAAATTTTTTTGCCTTTGAATTGGCTCGAACTTATTGATAAGAGTAATTAGCCAATGTAAAACCAAAATATTATGTTTTTTTAGTGAGATTAAAATGGACATCTTAATGCTGGACAACGTTTTTTCACTAAAAAGAGGAACGACCTTCCTCCCCAACCAGAAAAAGGATTGGACTAAATGAGATATCATTGCAAAGCTTACAGGCTGGGGAATGTCATTAAGGGGTTGAAATTAGAAAAAACATTGTATGGACATGTTTTGGTTGGACAACACATTTTCACAAAATTAGGGCCCTATGGACTTTAAAAGTTGAAAAAAAAATTTTCTTCGAATTGGCTCAAAATTCTTGGTAAGGGTAATTCGGCAATGTGAAGCCAGAATAACATGTTTTTGGAAAAATGAACATGGACATATTTATGCTGGACAACGTTTTTTTACTAAAAGGAGGAATGACCTTTCTCCTTAACCACAAAAAGGATTGGGCTAAATAAGATATCACTGCAAAGCTTGAACTTCAAGGAATGTCATAAAAGGGTTGAATTTTTCAAAAAATAAATAACAAGGACATCTTTATGCTGGACAGCGCATTTTCACCAAAAGAAAGGACCCTTCTCCTCAACCACAAAACGTATTGGGCTAAATGAGGTATCATTGCAAAGTTTACAGTTTGAAGAATGTCATAAATTGGTTAAAATTTTAAAAAAATAACAAGGACATCTTTATATTGGACAACATATTTTTACCAAAGATGGAATAACCTTCCTCCTCAACCACAGAAAAAATTAGGATAAATGAGATTTTATGGGAAACCTTATAGTTCAGGGAGCATCATAAGATGGTTGAAATTAGTAAAAAATTAACACGGACATCTTTATGCTGGACAACATATTTTCACCAAAAGAGGGAAAGACCCTTCTTCCCGACTAAAATTAGAGTGGGTAATTGAGGTATAACTGTAACTATTACAGTGACGGGAATGGCATACAAGTGTTGAATTTTTAAAAAAATATTAGTAAATGAATATAAAAAATGCGTGAAAAATTATTTGTCAGCCGTATGGCTGACACGGGCTACTTTTATATTTAATTAGTATTTAAATACTAAAAAAAATACTACTTTTTTAGGGGTAAGTATTTATTTAAAAGTATCGATACTATTTTGAAAAGGTCGGTATTTTATTGGTATTGTATTCAATTTTTTAAAAGGTATCAAATATTTTGGAGTATTCGAATACTAAAATATATATAAAATACTAATTAAATACTGTTTTTTTGCAAACTTAATAAAACAGGTTCTCTCACTCGAAAAATTAGCACTCAGATCATTTTGTTAATAAAAATATACGACAGAATAAGTCGAAACGATACGTTGGCTGACTGTGCATTAAAAATTGCAATTATTCCGGAGGTCAGGAACTCCGGAGCTCCGTCCTTTTTTGTACTAATTTCATGAATGATTAAGAAGTGATACAATATATTATTTTGCCAAAATTTTTTTGCGAATTAAATTTTTTCCAAAACTTATTTTAATCAGTAAAAATAATCCTACAAATAGAAATAGAGTAATTTAAAATGCATTTCAAGCTAAAGCCTCAAATTGCTTATTTATGGGGTAGAGCATTGGAGCTCCGGAGTTTTTCTTCGCTCTAAATGGCCGGAGCTCCGGAGCTTTATATTGGAAGGTAGGAACATCACTAATAAGCATTTTAAAAAATTAATTTACAAAGAAAATCAAAAATTTCGTTCAAATTTTTATTATAAAAAATATTATTTACTTACAAACAATTTTAGACAAAACAAAAAAAAACAAAATTTTTGTTTCCAAAAATGTTTGCGCTTGTGTACTATTTTTCCAGCGTTTGCAGTTATATGAGAAAAACGAAAAAAACGAGAAAAATTTTTGTCGCGAAATTTTTCCCTCGAGAATAATTCTTCCGCGGTGAAAATTTTTTCCCCAAAAATTGTTGTTACGGAAATATTTAGCTACAACAAATGAAACATACAATCTATTTTTCTTAATGATTTAAATAATTAAATAGTCTATTTAACAATAAATCCAATAAAATTTTTTTAGCAAAAACAGTTTAATATTAAATTGTTTAACTCCTATAGTTTACGAATAATTTATAAAATTGCTCAATTTGGAACAAAAATGCAATTTTTTAAAAATACAAGTTGACAGTTCACTGGTGACTATGGTTGAATTACATCAGGCTGACCTCGTAAGTTTGTACTGAATCTCGAGACATGAGGGGACCAATTAAATTAAGTCTGTTTAAGGCCTATCTTATATTACCGCCAAACTTTTTTTTGTTTTGTAGCTTTTTAAAATTTGGATGGATATTTTATAAATTTGTAAGTTAGTTTTACTTATTTGAATCGTACATAATTTTTTATTCTCTCGTCAATTATATTTTGGAAGTGTGTGTAAGCTTACAGTCTGGGTATATGCTTTCCAACGATACCTCATTCACCTTAATCCGTTTACGTGGCTAGGGAGGAATTAGGGAACACATAGACACCACACACACACAAACACACACACAAACACACACACACATACACACACACAAACACACGCATACGCACACACACACGCACGCACACACACACACACACACACACACACACACACACACACACACACACACACACACACACACACACACACACACACACACACACACACACACACACACACACACACACACACACACACACACACACACACACACACACACACACACACACACACACACACACACACACACACACACACACACACACACACACACACACACACACACACACACACAGAGAGAGAGAGAGAGAGAGAGAGAGAGAGACACACACACACACACACACACACACACACACACACACAAACACACACAAACACACACAGACATTACGTCTATTTATATAATAGATTTTTAACCCCTACCCAATACATAAATTAAAGAAGTACCTTGTAGATTTTCGTAACCTTTTTCAAAACCATTGGTTTTGATGAAATCAACTGAATTTCAAAAAAAACAATTTCAGAAAATACTTTACTTTAAAATTTACTTTAAAAAATATTTTACTTTAAACAATCGGAATTTATAAAAATATTTTTGTAAAATCAAGAAAAAGCACGATTTAAGCAAAAAACAAAAGAAAAAATATCTTTAATTTGGCTTGCCAGCAGTAAAAAGTTGTTGCATGCAGCAACTCATCTTATCCACTATCCACTATCAACTATCCACTATCCGCCATCCGAGGCAATTCCGGTGTGAACGTACTATCCACTATCAACTATCAGCTATCCACTATCAGAGGTTATTTTACTCCGGTGTGAACGGTTATCCACTATACACTATCAACTATCAGCTATCCGCTATCCGAGGCAATTTCGGTGTGAACGTACTATCCGCTATCCACTATCCACTATCAACTATCTGCTATCCACTATCCACTGCCATCCCGGTGTGAACCGGCCTTAAGAGTAAGAGCACCGTTTTTTGGCCAAAACCAAGAACGGGAAGCATATATCTAAATCTAAATAATTACATGTAAAATTGTTAACAGTGGTTTCTGATAAGGGTAATTGATACGGATATATATCTTTAAAAACATCCATTATGTTATAATTATTATTTGAAGTAAAAGCACTAAAAACATCATCTATATATCTAGTGGTCATAACTAAAACATTTTGAAATACTGGATAAGATTAAAGAAAATTAAACTCAATAAATGACAATATAAGATCAGCAAGTTGTGGTGAAGCATTACCACCTTGTGGAATACCGGTGACTTGTAAAAATGTTTTATCTGCAAAAACTACTTAACTAATAATACTGACTGTTGCTGTGAATGATTAATATTGGCAAATAATCCGGTGATAGGTTGGCTTTTAACGTTCGACATAAATAAAGTAGACCGTGACTTTACTAATTTTCTAAAAACTTTTCGTCATCTGAATATCCTAAAAAATACTATTTTTACTTGTAATCCAGGGTGATTTTTTAATTAAAACCAAGATATGACTAGTTTTACCCAAACTATTTCTTTAAAACTTGGTAATAAACAAAATAATATTTGACTCCACCGACTCTGAATCAATTATTTGATAATAAAAAGATTTACACACATTAGATTAATTTTCGCCTGGTGTACCATCTGACTATCTTATTTTATGTTTATTATACATTATAGTGCAAAGTTTCTATTTTAGTACATTTCATTTTTAACCTTCAATTTGGAATACACATTATGCAGAACTAAAAAAAAATAATACGTTAAATGTAAGTATTTGTTTATATTTTTAACCACTTTTTCTATATTTTTGAGCTTTGGCGTAATGTGAAATGGATTGCGTTTTATAAAAATAGTCTAGTAAACCCTCCTAACTATTTATTGGCCGAATAAATCGATTATTGTCTTTCTTGAACTTGAACTGACACTGACACAAGTTAGTAACATAAAACTTAGGAAAGAAAGACCCCAATGAACTGTGTCATGGAAATAAAAAATGTGGAAACCATACACAATAGCACCCCAAAATGTGTATAATAAAACTTTTTAGTAGCATTTGAGGGTATAGATTTGTTGTTTTTTAATTTTTATTAATTTAATTAGTGGTTAAGTTGTTTTGTTTAATTCTATTAATAAGATAAAGTCAGTACCTGTTAAGGTCTATTCATACTTATGACAAAACGTCCTTTGGACAAAGTCCAAAGGACAAAAGTCCTTTGGACTTTGTCCAAAGGACAAAAGTCCTTTGGACTTTGTCCTTTGGACAAAGTCCAAAGGGAAAAGTCCAAAGGGAAAAGTCCAAAGGGAAAAGTCCAAAGGGAAAAGTCCAAAGGGAAAAGTCCAAAGGACAACGTATTCATACTTCTTTTGTCCTTTGGACTTTTCCCTTTGGATTTTGTCCTTTGGACTTTGTCCAAAGGACAAATTCTGAGTAGCGTTCATACTTCGTCCAAAGGACAAAGTCCAAAGGACGTTTTGGCTTGTCCAAAGGACGTTTTGGTTTGTCCTTTGGACTTTGTCCAAAGGACGTTTTGTCATAAGTATGAATAGACCTTTAGCTTTATTTTTCCAGTATAGTTGCTTATTTTATCATAACATATTATGGTTGAATTATATCTGGCTGGCCGCGAAAATCAGAATGCAAACATGAGCGGACCAATTAAAATTGTGCGTTTATGACGTTTAAAAAAACAAATAAGAACGCAGAATTTTTTTAATTCCACTTTTTTACAAAATATACAAAATTTAACCAACTTTAGCCCTTAAAAAATTTCTATTTGGGTTCTAAATTGAATAATTGGATAAATAATTATTAAAATATGATTTTTGATCTTTATTATTAAACCGTTTTTGTTAAAAATTTTGAATAGTTTTATAGCTAAATAGTCGATTTAATACTGAAATTATCGAGGTCAGCTAGATTTTATTTGCCTATAGTAAGTACAAAATGGTTGTCACCTCAGATAATGGTTATGAAAGATTTGACAAAACTACACGTAAGGAAAACGGCCAATTATCAAAATAAAACTAGAAAAACATACACAACAGTCCTTTTGTTTATGTTTGAGAGGACATAAATGTCAGTCAATAAAAGTGTTTGATTGCTGGAATTCAGCAAACACAAACTTTTTTGTTCATTGTTATCTAATTAACTGTGATTTTTTTAATCAAAAAACAACTAAACTGCTTTCATTTCTAATTTTTGTGTCTGTGAATATTTAAGTGAAAAGATTGAATTTGATTTTCTTTTTGTTCATCACTTCCCATAAAACCATCAGACAACAGTGCTACAAAGTGTGAAAAAATTTGGTGAAGTTTGATTCAACACCTAACGCAATACATGCTTCCTTCAGTTTTTGCAACAAATCTTAGCTCCTAGGAACGAGTTATTTTTCGTTGGGGATGAAAATTTCGTATTTCATATCACTTTTTTGCTACAAGCCTCGGTCCACTGCTCTGTACTAATGAAAATTTGACGATCGAAACGAACTAAGATTTTCCCTCTCACCCAATTACACCCGAGTTATTCGTGTTCGCAAAAAAATTCAAATTTGGAAACAACCAAAATTTTATCTTAAAATCAAAAAAAATTAAGAGCAGCTATGACAGGTCTGCCAATCAAGGCTACTGTAGTTTGTAGTAGCTGGCCCTATACTATATTATATTATTCCGCTTTTTGGAACTGAGAATTGTAAAAATGCTGCTTTAAATTTTTACTAACAACTAACATATTCGAATTGAAGGACGTACAAATAAAATATTGCGTTGGAATATTTTTTTAAAAGTAATGAAATGAATTTTAGTCGTTTGTTTGTTGTGTTTTTAAATTGTAAAGTTAAAAATAATCATGAAAGCGGTGAGAATGGTGTTTATACTGCAAAGTGCTAAATCTGGCTTTCTGTGCGTCCGTCAAAGTGAAAAACATTTCACCAACTCCGAAAGCTGCTTTATATTCACATCTAAGATGTAGTAAAAAGTTCAGTACTTCGAAATTGTAAAAAAAAAATAATTTTCCACTTATTCGTTTTATTTTCGGCAGCTTTAATTTTGTCGTTAGAAACTAATGAAAATCAAAAAAGTGTTTTAATTTCATTGTTTTGCTTTACATGAAGTAATGAAATGAATAAAATGTAAATATTAAGATAGTTTTTAGAAAAAACTAGTTGCACAAATTGTTTACATTTTTATTAGAACATAGTTAGCCTATTTAGGCTTGGCCAAAGTTATCTTGCAGTTATTCATCGTCTTTATATTTTTTATAAAAATAAAAATAAACTAAAGTATGCTGTTCTGTTATTTGTCATAATTAGTCTTTATGACAAAATAATTGTAGTTTTTGAGAAGTATCGGGTTTTATCGCTACAAGAGGGCGTTGAGTTTCATTCACCAGGTATTGGAGCTAATTAAAACCACGATGATTAATCCACATACAACTTCTATTTTAATTAACATTTTGTTCAGATCAAAGGATTTACGTGACTATAAATCGAAATATTTTTATTTGTATTTGCAGAAAAACATTAAAAAACAGTTTATATCACCGAGGAACGGAATATTATTATGATGGTTTTACATAAATTTAGTCCACCAGTCTTTAGTTTTTGAATTCATAAATATAATGTTATATTCGTGAAAAATTTTAAATCCACAATTATTAAAGATAAAGACTAAATCATAAAATCGGTTATACTTACATAACTACAAAAAACATTAAAATATAGTACAAATATTTCAAAAGTAAATGTCATATAAAATAAAGATTCTAGCAAAAGACGAAACAAAGTTTCGAAAAAAAGCCTTATATTAAATGGAATAGTATAAAGCTACATAAGTCTAAAAACTAAATGCCAAAAAAGACTGAAACAAGTCTATTTAAAACCTGTAAATTAATAACAGATTTTGTGAAATTTTCAGAAAAACAAAACCGAATAAAAACAATACGTGTAAAAGCTTTAGTTTGCGTTTTTTAACCATTAATAAAACTTAATTCACATAAATTTCTCTTAAAGTGGATTAACTTTTACATGATTAATCCACATACAACTTCTATTTTAATTAACATTTTGTTCAGATCAAAGGATTTACGTGACTATAAATCGAAATATTTTTATTTGTATTTGCAGAAAAACATTAAAAAACAGTTTATATCACCGAGGAACGGAATATTATTATGATGGTTTTTGGTTTTAATTATGTAAAAGGTACATACAATTTCAAGTGCAGTTTTAACTAGCTTATGTATGTTTCCTGTTATTTTAACAAAATAAAATTCAATTCAAATTCAATTCATGCGTTAACCAGCTGTAAATACCACAGTATTAGTTAAGTCACACGTCGTCAAAACGATACAAAAAAAGTATAACGCAAGCGTCACAGTAACCATGAAAAATTTCTGTCAAAATAAGTTATCGCATTGCGCATTAAATTTTGTAATTTATCATTATTTTCGTATAAAGCAAAACATACCGCCATATTAACGGCTTTTTAAAATCAAATATCAAGTTCTAAGTCCTAAAACATTGAAAAATTCAGATTTAATATAAGGCGACTTTTAATTTAACAAATACATTGACAGCTAATTTGTTTTATTAATAAATAGAAACATTAAAGAAAAAGTCGCCTTTTGCTAGAATTTCCGCCTTTTAATGCATTGAATTCAATATCATTTATTAAAGTTATAAAACATTAAAAAATTTACTCATTTTAAAAGAAACGTCATGGTCTCCTCATGATATGAATACAATTATTTTCACATCCAAAACTTCAATGTAATTTTAAGCAGTATACTATACAAAAATTAAGTCTGGGTAACTCCGTAAAATTGTATGGAACCTGAAAGAACCATATAAAATAGTGTGTTTTTCTTCTGTTTAAATTTTTTTAGTTAGACCTGATTTAACCACTTATTTGGAAATTAGCTTTATTTGGACTTTTTTTTGTGCTTGATTTTTCTGGATTGATGGTTTATTTTTAAACAACAAAACCACACCATTGTAAATGGTTTTTCCAGGTTCCATACAATTTTACGAGGTTACCCAGACCATTCTTTTCTCGCATTAAATTTTTGGAGTGATTGTAGCTTCATAGTATTCCATATAAAAAAGACTTTTTTTCTGTTTCGATTTTGATAAATTTCCGTCTATTGAAACATTGTATCCCGCAGCGCTCACACGTCACCCAAGATTTATTTCATTTTATTTTTTTTAATATTTTTATTGTTGCCATATGGCTGCTAATTAGTGGCAAGATATTTTTTCGCTCTTCCCGTTGAAAATTAGTAATTTTTATAAAAAGGTAAGGAATTACAATTTAAACCAAAAAAATAACCACAAGAGAATGTGTATTACTGAATGAAGTTACTTAATATGTAATTCAGTAAGGAAAAAAAGTGTCACACAAGTACCCCAGTACCTAATGCGTAACTTAGAAAAAAAATGTCATTTTTCACATGAACAGAGGTTTAACTACGGGCAATAGAACATATACGAGAATAAAATTCAGGTGAGGCGGCAATTTAGCATCTACGTGCAAAAAATCAGCTCCAAATGTTTACCACAGGGAAAAATTTTTGGGGGACCCCCCCCCCCAAAAAAAAAAAAAACAAAAAAAAGTTAAGCAAATTAGGCTTATTAGTATGAAATTCAGGTATGTTTAGCAAAAGTTTTTAGGTTTTTAATATCAGAAAAATATGGATAATATTCTAGTTATGTAAAATGTTTAGATTTTTAATTGACTAAAAAACTATTAAAAGTTTTGTTGATTTCGATGACGCCATCAACAACGGTTAACCGCGCAGTGACTTAACCCATTTAATATAAAGGAAAGAGCGCTCCGCGTTCTTCCCTGATTGAGGCTGATTACAATTATTAAAAATGGTACCATAGCTCGCTGATATTTAGCCATATATCGAGCTGCAGAAATCACTATTTCGCTATTTTTGAAAACTTTAATCTTTTATCTTTTAAACCCTTAAAAATATTTCGACAAAAAACAAGTTTTTTTTACTTAGAAAAAGATTTTTATTAAAAATCGTTTAAATTTTTACTCGTTACCGCACTATTAAACGCCTAAAAAGTGTAACTCTCGAAAATCTTAAAATTTTTCTTCTTCATTTTATTAAATTTAGCTTGACTCTTTTTCAATGGAGGTAGTTTTTAACGTGTGACTCCATGTCTACCTTTGAATTGAGCATAAAAAAATATTCGACTTGAAAAAAATGGCGTAGTCGTAAATGTGTACGTATGTGCGGTTTTTGGTTTCTGCGGCGAAACACTCAATACTCGGCTTTCTAATGACTTTCTCTGGACGTCGGGAATCTAATCAATTTCTGAAAATAACAGCAGTCATGTGTAGGCAGCGGGGAAAAGGAAAGGGCGGGTTCGGTTCCGCATGACAACACCCCCATTGCTTTTAATTCTCACCATTCTCACCATGCTGTTGAAATCGAACCTTTTCTTACCATTATAAAAAAAAATAAAATAATTACTAGAAACATGGCATAAAACTTAAAAAATAATATTAAACAAACAAATTTAAGTGTATATTATTATGTTTTTTTGGTTAAACTTACAATGTATAAATTTGTACATAAATTATAAATTTACTAGTCTTTCACATCGTGTACAAATAATTTTTTTTAAAATAAAAGTGTTTTTATAAAAAAAAACAACGTCTGAGAAACATATTTATAATTTAAACAGTGGTATACAGCTGTATTTAAAAAAACCATAAAATAATTGTATTTTTGTTATTAAAAACAATCATAAAATTTCTTAATTTTAAACATGAGTCTAAAACTAATCATAATCAATAGCAGCTAGTCTAATTTAATAGGTAAAAAGCACAGAAATATTAAATGTTTTTCAAAACAAATAAAAAAACTTAAATAAGATTATATTTTTGTGTTCTGACGTTAAGAAAAACATGTGGTTTTAATGAGTTATAATATTATCTCCGATTAAATGAATTGTGTTTTTAGTTATTTGATAAATAGGAATTTTAGATTAAAACATTGAAGTAATTTGTGCCGTACTTAATTTATGTTGTAAAACGTTATTTTTAGGTTATAAATAAAATATCATAAGTTTTATTGCATAAAATGTTTATTACAAATAATTTATTTAAATAAAAATGTAAAATTAAAAAGTGCAATAATTGGCTAGTGTTTTTTTAAATAACCCTTTTCTTTAAAAATGTATTTTAAAAATCTCTTTTTTTAATTTAATTACTTTAATTATTATATAACTTCAACAAACAAGAGTATGCGTTATGTTGTTAAATTTTTTTAAAAACAAATGGTTTTAACAATATAAAATGCTTATACATAAACAACAATCGTGGTAAAAAGTGCATTAACTAAGCGTTATATTATTTTTTATCATAAAAAGCGATTGTTTGATCAATTTAGTGCATAATTTTTTTTATCACTTTTCTACCATGATTATTAATGATGTCAAATAAATTTTTTATAAACAAAACAAAAACAACAATAAAAAATCGGTTGATAATAATAAAAAAACATGCGTAGGCGGTGTCAATTGCATGGGGCTGGGGGGCTGAGAACACTCCAACCTCTTCTAGGCAGCCGGGTATTGATCCCGTTATCCATGTATGGATTAGTGCGCCCGGCAGCCAGAAGAAGAATGGGCTTCCCTCGGTCTAATACATACGTGAGCCTTGTGCGCGTCTGTGTGTGTGGCTTTATCAGAACGCCCTAGTTGACACGAGTAGAGGACTCCGAAGCTGGCTCTTGCACTCCAAAGAAGAAAGAAGCATTCATAGCGGTGAGCCCTGCAACTCCCGCCGCCTTTTTCCATTCTCAACTTCCCATTATTACCAGCTAACCCTCGGTTTAGTAGTCGGTCCGCGAATAAGAAGCCTCAACTGGTCTCCGGCAAGTAAATACCGCCCGCGGACTTTTGTTATATAAATATATATATATATACCGGTCCCGTGCGACCGAAATGAGTAGCTCCTTCGATGATTCGGAATGAGCCATCAGCCGGGAAGCCCGCCGTGTGTCAGAATCGCAAAGCGCTAACGGCGCAGAAACCCCAGCAGCTTATCAACAATCTCATGGTGCTCTTCTCCCGCTGCAAAATGGGCACGGTCCTCTCATTTTCGCCTGGCGGGAACAACAACGACCCACCGCCCCAGCAGAACGGCGCCACTCACCAGCCTCCCATCAGCACCATCACCGGAGAGCGCAACCAACAGTCGCAGGCAAGGCAACGCCACTCTCTCACTCTGTTGGAGAACAACATCAGTTTGGGTCTTAACAACAACGCTCACCACAAAACGTCCAACAGCAAGGATTCTCTAGGGCAACCCCGCACCCACCGTCCTCAACCAGCTTCCAGCAAGTCCAAGCATCACTCCATGCTCATCAACACGTTCGGATGGAAGAGGTTCAGCAAATCTTCACTGGTCGCTTCCAACGCCTCAGTGAGCAGCCGAGCCGACTCGGAAAATTATCATCGGCAAAGTAAAGACGACCGCACAATGAACAAAAGTACATCTATGATTTCTAGTGCCAAAGACACTACAGGGTACAATGAAAACCAACAAAAGAACGGAACTATCAAACCGTTCTCTGTCAGCAGTCTCACTTTGGACTCTAACCAAAACTATAAAAACAAGTACCAGAATTCCCCTTCGGACGCCACAGGGGTCACCATCGGGAATGTGTACAGCATCCGAGAGGATATAAAGCGCGAACTGCGATTTAATAAACAGGACTTTATGAACAATAATTTTGTTTCGCCGCCGGGGCCAAAGGCCAAGACCCCCGTGTCCCCCACGCACCAGCCCTACCCCCCGTCTCACCCCAGCGTTCTCTCTGCTCAAACCAACGGGCGTCCTGACTCGGTTCGCATGCTGGCTACCGGTCAAAATCTGCTGGACTGCAAGCTGGTGAGCGCTAAGGCGGCTGCCCAAGCGGTCGCCGCCGCCACCCAGACTCAAGGCCCTCTAAACGGGCTGCAGAACGGGACCCGGAAGACTGTCATACAGGCGTCCACCAGTGAGCTCCTCCGCTGTCTGGGGGAGTACCTGTACAGGCGTTGCCGGAAACTGAAAAACTTTGATCCCGGAGACGCCGTCATGTGGCTGCGCACTGTGGACCGCTCTCTTCTGCTCCAGGGTTGGCAGGACATCGCCTTCATCAACCCTGCCAACCTGGTCTTCGTTTATCTGCTGGTGAGAGAAATGGTGACTGAGGAGATCGCCAGTGAGTACGAACTACAAAGCATCGTGCTCACCTGCCTCTATCTTTCCTACTCCTACATGGGCAACGAGATTTCCTATCCGCTGAAACCCTTCCTAGTGGAACACAGCAGGGAACGGTTCTGGGATCGATGCGTCTACATCATCAATAAACACTCCACAGCCATGCTCCGCATCAACTCAAGCCCTAGCTTTTTTACCGAGATATTTACCGAACTCAAAGGCTACACTACTGAAAACCTCTAAAAAACAAGGGTAGGTAAAGCAATTGGTATATTTAATTAAAGTCCGATTTCTTAATATTTTAATAATTAAATTATTTTTTAACTACGACCTTATGACTTCTCCTTATAAAAACCAAAACAAAAAATGCTTACAATCCGGACCTTAACTGGTTAAAAATGTGTGGTTAAAATATAGTTTTTAATTACTTTATATCTATTTTAAAAGGTACAGGGTCTTTAGAGGCGCTCGTCGGAATTTTTTTTAATCTTTTTTAGGTATCGCTTAGGCTTATGTATAGACTTTAGGGATTTTTATTTTCGGCTCAAAGTTCCCTCGGTTCCATCGACCCTAAATTTAAAAACAAAAAGAAACGCCAACCAAAACCATACAACAGTATTTTTTGGAGTAAATAATTTGATTGGGTTTATATTTAATGTATTTTCAAGTATTAGTGCCATTTAGCGCTTTTTTTGAAAAATTTAGGGTCGATGGAACCGAGGGAACTTGGAGCCGAAAATAAAAATCCCTAAAGTCTATACATAAGCCTAAGCGATACCTAAAAAAGATTAAAAAAAATTCCGACGAGCGCCTCTAAAGACCCTGTACCTTTTAAAATAGATATAAAGTAATTAAAAACTATATTTTAACCACACATTTTTAACCAGTTAAGGTCCGGATTGTAAGCATTTTTTGTTTTGGTTTTTATAAGGAGAAGTCATAAGGTCGTAGTTAAAAAATAATTTAATTATTAAAATATTAAGAAATCGGACTTTAATTAAATATACCAATTGCTTTACCTACCCTTGTTTTTTAGAGGTTTTCAGTAGTGTAGCCTTTGAGTTCGGTAAATATCTCGGTAAAAAAGCTAGGGCTTGAGTTGATGCGGAGCATGGCTGTGGAGTGTTTATTGATGATGTAGACGCATCGATCCCAGAAGCGTTCCCTGCTGTGTTCCACTAGGAAGGGTTTCAGCGGATAGGAAATCTCGTTGCCCATGTAGGAGTAGGAAAGATAGAGGCAGGTGAGCACGATGCTTTGTAGTTCGTACTCACTGGCGATCTCCTCAGTCACCATTTCTCTCACCAGCAGATAAACGAAGACCAGGTTGGCAGGGTTGATGAAGGCGATGTCCTGCCAACCCTGGAGCAGAAGAGAGCGGTCCACAGTGCGCAGCCACATGACGGCGTCTCCGGGATCAAAGTTTTTCAGTTTCCGGCAACGCCTGTACAAGTACTCCCCCAGACAGCGGAGGAGCTCACTGGTGGACGCCTGTATGACAGTCTTCCGGGTCCCGTTCTGCAGCCCGTTTAGAGGGCCTTGAGTCTGGGTGGCGGCGGCGACCGCTTGGGCAGCCGCCTTAGCGCTCACCAGCTTGCAGTCCAGCAGATTCTGACCGGTAGCCAGCATGCGAACCGAGTCAGGACGCCCGTTGGTTTGAGCAGAGAGAACGCTGGGGTGAGACGGGGGGTAGGGCTGGTGCGTGGGGGACACGGGGGTCTTGGCCTTTGGCCCCGGCGGCGAAACAAAATTATTGTTCATAAAGTCCTGTTTATTAAATCGCAGTTCGCGCTTTATATCCTCTCGGATGCTGTACACATTCCCGATGGTGACCCCTGTGGCGTCCGAAGGGGAATTCTGGTACTTGTTTTTATAGTTTTGGTTAGAGTCCAAAGTGAGACTGCTGACAGAGAACGGTTTGATAGTTCCGTTCTTTTGTTGGTTTTCATTGTACCCTGTAGTGTCTTTGGCACTAGAAATCATAGATGTACTTTTGTTCATTGTGCGGTCGTCTTTACTTTGCCGATGATAATTTTCCGAGTCGGCTCGGCTGCTCACTGAGGCGTTGGAAGCGACCAGTGAAGATTTGCTGAACCTTTTCCATCCGAACGTGTTGATGAGCATGGAGTGATGCTTGGACTTGCTGGAAGCTGGTTGAGGACGGTGGGTGCGGGGTTGCCCTAGAGAATCCTTGCTGTTGGACGTTTTGTGGTGAGCGTTGTTGTTAAGACCCAAACTGATGTTGTTCTCCAACAGAGTGAGAGAGTGGCGTTGCCTTGCCTGCGACTGTTGGTTGCGCTCTCCGGTGATGGTGCTGATGGGAGGCTGGTGAGTGGCGCCGTTCTGCTGGGGCGGTGGGTCGTTGTTGTTCCCGCCAGGCGAAAATGAGAGGACCGTGCCCATTTTGCAGCGGGAGAAGAGCACCATGAGATTGTTGATAAGCTGCTGGGGTTTCTGCGCCGTTAGCGCTTTGCGATTCTGACACACGGCGGGCTTCCCGGCTGATGGCTCATTCCGAATCATCGAAGGAGCTACTCATTTCGGTCGCACGGGACCGGTATATATATATATATATTTATATAACAAAAGTCCGCGGGCGGTATTTACTTGCCGGAGACCAGTTGAGGCTTCTTATTCGCGGACCGACTACTAAACCGAGGGTTAGCTGGTAATAATGGGAAGTTGAGAATGGAAAAAAGGCGGCGGGAGTTGCAGGGCTCACCGCTATGAATGCTTCTTTCTTCTTTGGAGTGCAAGAGCCAGCTTCGGAGTCCTCTACTCGTGTCAACTAGGGCGTTCTGATAAAGCCACACACACAGACGCGCACAAGGCTCACGTATGTATTAGACCGAGGGAAGCCCATTCTTCTTCTGGCTGCCGGGCGCACTAATCCATACATGGATAACGGGATCAATACCCGGCTGCCTAGAAGAGGTTGGAGTGTTCTCAGCCCCCCAGCCCCATGCAATTGACACCGCCTACGGATGTTTTTTTATTATTATCAACCGATTTTTTATTGTTGTTTTTGTTTTGTTTATAAAAAATTTATTTGACATCATTAATAATCATGGTAGAAAAGTGATAAAAAAATTATGCACTAAATTGATCAAACAATCGCTTTTTATGATAAAAAATAATATAACGCTTAGTTAATGCACTTTTTACCACGATTGTTGTTTATGTATAAGCATTTTATATTGTTAAAACCATTTGTTTTTAAAAAAATTTAACAACATAACGCATACTCTTGTTTGTTGAAGTTATATAATAATTAAAGTAATTAAATTAAAAAAAGAGATTTTTAAAATACATTTTTAAAGAAAAGGGTTATTTAAAAAAACACTAGCCAATTATTGCACTTTTTAATTTTACATTTTTATTTAAATAAATTATTTGTAATAAACATTTTATGCAATAAAACTTATGATATTTTATTTATAACCTAAAAATAACGTTTTACAACATAAATTAAGTACGGCACAAATTACTTCAATGTTTTAATCTAAAATTCCTATTTATCAAATAACTAAAAACACAATTCATTTAATCGGAGATAATATTATAACTCATTAAAACCACATGTTTTTCTTAACGTCAGAACACAAAAATATAATCTTATTTAAGTTTTTTTATTTGTTTTGAAAAACATTTAATATTTCTGTGCTTTTTACCTATTAAATTAGACTAGCTGCTATTGATTATGATTAGTTTTATACTCATGTTTAAAATTAAGAAATTTTATGATTGTTTTTAATAACAAAAATACAATTATTTTATGGTTTTTTTAAATACAGCTGTATACCACTGTTTAAATTATAAATATGTTTCTCAGATGTTGTTTTTTTTTATAAAAACACTTTTATTTTAAAAAAAATTATTTGTACACGATGTGAAAGACTAGTAAATTTATAATTTATGTACAAATTTATACATTGTAAGTTTAACCAAAAAAAAACATAATAATATACACTTAAATTTGTTTGTTTAATATTATTTTTTAAGTTTTATGCCATGTTTCTAGTAATTATTTTATTTTTTTTATAATGGTAAAAGAAAAGGTTCGATTTCAACAGCATGGTGAGAATGGTGAGAATTAAAAGCAATGGGGGTGTTGTCATGAGGAACCTAACCGGCCCTTTCCTTTTCCCCGCTGCCTACACATGACTGCTGTTATTTTCAAAAATTGATTAGATTCCCGAACGTCCAGAGAAAATCATTAGAAAGCCGAATATTGAGTGTTTTGCCGCAGAAACCAAAAACTACACATACGTACACATTTACGACTACGCCATTTTTTTCAAGTCGAATATTTTTTTTAATGCTCAATTCAAAGGTAGACATAAGTCACACGTTAAAAACTACCTCCATTGAAAAAAGAGTCAAGCTAAATTTAATAAAATGAAGAAGAAAAATTTTAAAATTTTTCGAGAGTTAAAATTTTTAGGTGTTTAATAGTGCGGTAACGAGTAAAAAATTTAAACGATTTTTAATAAAAATCTTTTTCTAAGAAAAAAGTCTGTTTTTTGTCGAAATATTTTTAAGGGTTTAAAAGATAAAAGATTAAAGTTTTCTAAGAGCACACCTAACTGAACGAAAAGCAA
>JASAMX010022123.1:0-10513 GCA_030248175.1 Microlaimidae sp. YZB2_3
TATTGCTATTGACCACAGGTTATTTATTAATATTTTTGAAACTTTTGCCATTGTTTGTTTTCAGACTTTTTGTCATTGTCAATAATAGAATGTTAACATTGCACAATTTTAACCCCCTCAAATAGCGCGTCAAACTTTTGGGCCGGCACATATTTTAGTATATTACTCTAAATTGGCTCCCCCGGGTGTTTACCAACAATAGTATGTTTAGAACTTAAAAGTGCGGTAGAGAGTCCTATTTTTTGTCTTCGATTTTAATGATTTTTTGTGAAAACATTACCCTGTCCCCAATAGCCCAAAAAAATTTCATTGTCGTAATATTTCAGTGGTTCAGGTGTTATTACCTGCCAATAATTGCAATTTTCCAATGATTTTGTTTTTTTAAAAGTATATGTAATCTAATACCTTCAAACAGTCTTTCTTTAAAACACTGTTACATTTCTTCAACCGTTGAGCAAAATGAAAATAAATGTTTCCAATCTATATTTATCAGAAAAAAGCCAACGTTTCGTAATCCCCTTGGGTAAAATCAGGCACCCACGCATCTTGCAAACAAGAATTAAAATTATGACTTTCTGGTAAAATGTCAATATTAAGTTTAAATTGGACGGAGTTCTGATCAGAATTTGAAAAACATGGTAAATCCTTGAGCGATTGCCTTTTGTGGGTGCAGAGTGAAAGTCCCCAGCCAAAAGCTGAATTTAACCTTAAAAACCTGGTAAAATCGAAAGATTATTAAACATCTGCTCGTCGCTTACTACAACTAAATTAATGTTATTCCTTGTGGGTTCAGTTATTAATTAAGTTAACCCTAATTTAGCGAAAAAAGTGAACCATTTTTTTCATTATTGTTGTTTAAAAAAATTGATGAGCTGCTCCAATCAATACATGAAAGATTAAAATTGCCTACAAGAACAATTGAACCCTTAAAACTTTCCGTAATATCACGGAGGAGCGGAAAAATAATTTTATCTTCATTTTGAGTAGCTTGTGGCGTCCGATATAAGCAAATGAGCTTAATTTTGGACGATCTATATTGCGGAAAATCAATTGCAACAACCTTAATATTATCATGTATTTCAGAAATATTACACTATGAAGCATTATATATATTTTAGACAAAAATGGACACGCCACCTCCAACTCGATTTTTTCTATCACATTTAAAAATATCATACTTACCTGTTGTATTTATCATTTGGTTTGTAATTGTTTCATTAAACCAAATTTCGCATACCAACAACATATCTAAATTACCGCAAATCTTATCATTACCAGTATGCAAACAGGCAAGTTTGCTTAATGAGTTTTTAAGGCTTCTGGCATTAAAATGCAAGATTTTTAACTCCCTAATAGTATAAGTATGGCGATCGGGTCGCGTATATTTCTATTTAAAGCTGCTTGCTTAATCCACAAAATATCTCGCAGTAATAAAGATTTTAAAAACGTTTTAATTTTTTTCCATAGCTTAGTAGTAACTTGTTTTGTTGATAATAGAGTTTTTGCAAAAAATCGCTCAGATTTTTTGTATGGAAAACCTTTGATATATCAAAATATCTCAACAAATACTGGACCAATCTTAATGATCAGAATATCAGAAGAAAGTAAATATTTGCGGTTTTCTTTGAATGCATCTTTTGTAACTTAAATATTTATACCCATTGAGCAGTTTTTCAAGTACAAAATCATTGGAAAATTGCAATTATTGGCAGGTAATAACACCTGAACCACTGAAGATATTACGACAATGAAATTTTTTGGGCTATTGGGGACAGGGTAATGTTTTCACAAAAAATCATTAAAATCGAAGACAAAAAATAGGACTCTCTACCGCACTTTTAAGTTCTAAACATACTATTGTTGGTAAACACCCGGGGGAGCCAATTTAGAGTAATATACTAAAATATGTGCCGGCCCAAAAGTTTGACGCGCTATTTGAGGGGGTTAAAATTGTGCAATGTTAACATTCTAATATTCACAATGACAAAAAGTCTCAAAACAAACAATGGCAAAAGTTTCAAAAATATTAATAAATAACCTGTCGTCCGATGCGTAGGTCAAATTTTTTAACTGTTGGAAATTGGTGCTGTGTGGTACAACCAATCATTCTGACAGATCTTGATTGCAATATGCTAATAGACAAGGGTCCAATAAACACACATATAAAATTTTATCTCGATTCCATGACACCGCACAGAGCACTGCCGCGGCAAATTATCCCTTTGTGCCAATCCGTTAAAAACGCAAAATCAGAGTAGGGTTTGATTTTGAGGCCACTGACAGCGCTGCTTATATGAGATACACATGTTTTTGGAATCATACGAATGAGAAAAGGTCGGGTTTTCACCTCCATACTCACACAGTTTTGTTCGATCATATAAAATGGTTACAAAGGCCCAACGAAAACCGACAAAATTACATGCAATTTTTTTGGATTTTCAGGGCCAAAAAAATAGTATTTATAGAAAAGCTTGAAAAATCATAACATTGGCCTCTAATTACCTATATGATTTATGTTTCATGGTTAATTTAAAATGTGGGGTCGTTTAAAAGTTTTAGCAAAAAAAATTAGTTTTCTTAACATACACCCTTTTTCAAAAGTTCAAAAATTTGTATACATTGCAAAAACAAGCACAACTCCTGCGTTTCTGAGGCTAGGACTAAAACAAGGCTTTAAACACTTTGTAAAATATGAATGAGACCACCTTCTGTATGACAAAAATAAGCGCTTAAAAACTGGCTTAAATAAGCGCTCTTTATGAGCCTTTAATGTCATTTCAGATAGCTATGCTTGTTAATATTTTGTTAGAATTCTATTTTATATTGGCGCCAATTAAGTCCCAGATTTGATGTTGTTGATGAAAAAAAAGTAATATTACACCTTACTTAGCAATTTGTCTTCTATAAAGCTGAAAACTGGACAAAAGGATAAAGGACACATGGGACATCTGGCTTATAACAGCAGGTATTCATCAGCTGGGCAAGAAGAACAACGTCAGAAGATTCTTTCTGTTTTGTAGACAAGGGGAAGAGTGCCTATTTATCTAGCAGGTTACTGTAAACAATTATGTTTAAACTGGGATATATTTCCTCTTTTGAGCAAACTGAGATAACGCTTTATTGCAAAACCCAGTTTACAAATCATAACCCAACAGCTAAATATATAGATAAGAATTTGTAAAGTTTGGTACCAATTTTGTAAATAAACTCAAAACTCACATCAAATTTTATATTGAAATAATTTTGATGCTTCCACACTGTCAGCTTCTACCAAATTCCAAACAAATGAAGTTACAATCAATTTTAAAACGGTTCTTTTATGTTGGAATTTTTAAACTATTACATAAAACAAAAAAATCCGAAAAAATTTCTAGATTTTAGTTTTTAGATTTTTAGATTTTAGTTTTTAATTTTTAGATTTTTCAAGGCATTTCCGTATTTTGTCATTTTACGTAAATTATGATTTTCGGGTCTACTTTGGAACCAATTTTCAGGCGGTGGTTTGGTTCGTTCGGGACAATTGAGGTAAATTCTAAAAGCCAAGATTGCGCTTTTTATTTTTTTGCTAGTTTGAACGAGATAAACCGCATTTAAAGGGCGCTTAACCCTTTGTGAAAATGGTTATTTTTACGCATAAAAAGTAGGCTTTACGCGGTGACTGGGTTCAATTTCACGGTTTGAAATGTGTGAAACCGGTTTGATTTCACAAGTTAGAAAACATCAGTGGCAAGGGCTGAGTGATGAGTTTTTTTGAAAAATGTTTTTTCTCAGGTATATATTGATGCGAATTGGTAGCTAAAAATATTGCAAAATTACCCTAAATTTTTAAACTAACACAATTTAGGTAAAAAAAACGTGTTGGAACTTAAAAAATAGTTTGAATAAAAGCCCATGACCAGACCTTGAAGTTGAAGGATAAATCATGGTCCTAGCCCTAAAAACGCAGGAGTTGTGCTTGTTTTTGCAATGTATACAATTTTCGAATTTTTTTGAAAAAGGGTGTATGTTAAAAAAACTAATTTTTTTTCGCTAAAACTCTGAAACGACCCCTCATGATAAATTAACCATGCAACCCAAATTGTATAGGTAATTAGAGGCCAATGTTATGATTTTTCAAGCTTTTCTATAAATACTATTTTTTTTGGCCCTGAAAATCTAAAAAAATTGCATGTAATTTTGTCGGTTTTCGTTGTAACCATTTAATATAATCGAACAAAACTGTGTGAGTATGAAGGTGATAACCCGATTTTTTCTCATTCGTATGATTCCAAAAACATGTGTATCCCATGTAAGCAGCGCTGTCAGTGGCTTCAAAATCAAACCCTACTCTGATTTTGGGTTTTTAACGGATTGGCACAAAGGGCTATTTTGCCGCGGCAGTGCTCGGTGCAGTAACGTGGAATCAGGATAAAATTTTATATGTGTGTTTATTGGACCCTTGGCTATTAGCAAATTGCATTCAAGGTCTGTCAGAATGATTGGTTGTACCACACAGCACCAATTTACAACAGTTTAAAAAATTGACCTACGCATCAGACGACGTGTGGGTGTGTAAGGGTTAAATCAAAGATATTTTTCTAACAAGGTTATTTATTAATATTTTTGAGACTTTTGCGGTCATTGTGAATATTAGAATGTTAACATTGCACAATTTTAACCCCCTCAAATAGCGCGTCAAACTTTTGGGCCGGCACATATTTTAGTATATTAGTCTAGATTGCCTTCCCCCATGGTAAACACAAATGTAAAAACTCTATTAAATTGTTGCATGTTCAATTTAAAAATAAAACTGTTTAAGTTATAGAAGAAAGTATTAAATGATGAATAAAATTTTAGGCGAAAAGTCGAACTTTTAGATGTAAGCAACAAAATAATAACAAATTTAACTTACAATATATTGTATCTCAAGTGACTTCGATCATTGTATATCTAGATTCTTAATGAGATAGTGGGCTTGTCAAATTAGATACAACAAGCCTTATGTTAAAGTTAACTAAAAATACTTTGTATCGTACGTGAATTTAGTTGCTGTATATCTAATCCTTAATAAAAAGATGGACTTATTAAAACAGATACAATAAGAATCATGTTAGTTTCTCCCAATTTTTAAAAACAAAAAAAAAATATCTTTTTAGATGGTTATCGCACCTTCAAAATAAAAATTTTGTTTGAGAATTTTTTTCGACACATCCTATCTGTTTTAATGATTTTTTTTTCAGAATTGCCCAGATCAAATTTTATTTCTGTATTATAATACTGCATTAAAGTTCTAATTTTTTCGTGTTCATATTTCCTAAGAAAACTTTAGTTTTTTCACAAGCGTTCCACAACAAAACTATTTTTTTAGGTCTGTCACAATTTTTGTACTCAACGGATTGTCCCACTTGGGAGATAGATTCATTATGGATTCCTTATCAAAGAGGAGCATTGGTCGATAATATGAATTCTATGTTTATTTGCGATTCTACCTACAGTGGGTATGTTAATTTTACATAATTTCATATGGATTTAAATGTTAAAAGACTGCATCAATAAATGATCGGATTTTTTGAAATTTATTTTTAACTGTTGAAGTAAATTTTAAAATATTCCTATAGGCAAATTAAATCTAGCTGACCGCGATATTTGCAATATTAAATCGACTATTTAAGAACAAAAACATTTAAAATTTTTCACTAAAGTGGATTAATAACAAAGATTAAAAACTGTATTTTAATAATTATTTATCAAATTACTCAATTTAAAACCCAAATGCAATTTTTGTTTATTTTGTAAAAAGGCGGAATTAAAAAAAATTTCTGCGTTCTTATTTGTTTTTTTCATAAAAAACGTCATTACCGCACAATTTTAATTGGTCTCATCATGTCTGCATTCTTATTTTCAGCGTCAGCCAGATATAATTCAACCATAGCAGTCTCAGCTACACAATAAACTGGCAAATAGAGATAAACAGTAAATTCTAAAAATAAACATAATATTTATTCAAGCCCACCCTCACAATTTTCTGATTTTGACTTATTCCAAGGACTAGATCCTTTGTCACAGAAAGCTAGGAGCGAACCACGGACAAATGTCGCTTTAAAAAACGTAGTTCTTATCTTTAAAGAGGATCGTGGCAAGAAGATCTGTGTCTGAGTTAAGCTAAAATGTTTCAAAATTTTTGACTTGGTAAATTGATTACCCAAACAAATTCCGCATATAGAATTAATTACGAACTGCCTGTGTGGCTTACCGATTTTCTAATCAATAGTTTTTAAAATAATAATCTATCGACATGACAGTTTTTTTCACGTATTATTGTCGATTATTCTACATAATACACGTGGATTTACGAACAAAAAAGGCTGAAAACTTAAAATTCTTGGATGATATTTTTTTCCACATTCCACAATGTTGCATATATTCTGCAAAATGTTGATTCTGGCATATAAATTATTATACAGGTTTAAACGTGTAATATTCTGGATAATTTGAATTATTTGAATTATATGAGAAATTTTATGAATGAATGATTAAAAAAAATTCATTGTTATAAATTGTAAAAAATTTATTGTCATAAATTGTTTATCTAGGAATTTTGACTTCACAATTTTCATATTTTTACATTATTATTAAAAATCAACATTGTGAATTGCTTCCCATATAATCAGAAAAATTTTTTAAAGACACAGAATAAGAACAACTATTTTACTTGAGATTCAGACTCCTAATTACACCAGAAGGTTTAAAAGAAAATATAAAATTTCATAAGGAAAGAACTATTATAAAAACCAACGTCTTTTGCCACGGAAACGATATAAGAAATATAGTTTTCCTGATCTTATAAAATTTTTTGACAGTTTGCACTTCAAAAACAGTCACAAAGCTCAGTTATAAAAGCTAGTTTTTTACAATTTACTATTTGCAGAACATAACTTACATTAACAATAATATTCAGGGAATCTCCAAACACACCAAAAACAGTGTATTTAAAGTTTTCCAAGATTAAAGTTTTTAGTATTTTTTTGTGTTTGAGAATTAAAATTCTAATCTTTTCTGGCAGTACTTATTATTTTTGTACAGATCATTATTAACTAGACCTTATTTAGTTTAGTTTATTAAGGTAGTAAAATATAAATATAAGTCTTTATTAAATTCATCTTACACGAAATTATTTTTGTACAGACCATTTATTAACAAAACCTTATTCAGTTTAATTTATTGAAGTAGTAAAATATGAGTTTCAGCAGTCTTTATTAAATTCATCTTGCACAATAGAACATTATACTATTGGTTTTTATACACTGTTTTTTTTTTGGTTTTCTAGTTACAAAAGAAAATGTTTTAAAAGCCAAGACGGAAAATCATTTACAGGTATTTGCGATTTATTTTTAAAAAAAAACGTCAGTAAAAATGTATCGTCAATTTGTTGATTTTAAGACTTTAAAATTTTTTAACCTGAAAGATTTTATGTAAATTATCTTGCATTAACCTGTTCTTCTGATTGCCTTTTCCGCGGTTACAACCACGAAACGTTTGTAGGACCTATGCCCTACATCCTTCATACATACTATTTGCGCGAGTAGTGTCCAGTAAGTGAGCAAATTTAAATGGTCAAAGGTTTACGGTTGCAATATGCAGATTTTTCTCATGGATACAGTGTAATACGTGGGATATTTCATGTTGCAAAAATTTGCATATTGCTACCGTACAGCAATAATCGTTTCAAGTTGCTCACTTCACTGGGCACTTTTCGAGCACAAAAAATTATGTATGACAAAATACGAGTTAGGTCGCGCGTAGAGTTTACCGCGGTAAGGTTTATGCACGACGTTTGTCATACTAAAATACCACCTCTGTGGGACCAAAGTTTCACGGTTGTAACGGGGAAAAAGGCCATTACAGGAACGGGTTAAAGTGAGTTGTGACTACTCAATAAGCGCAAAGAATATAAAAATCTTTTTGCGTAGTCAAAATCTATATTTAAGTGCTAAAAAACAAAGATTTTTTTCTGCGTCAGCATATTTTAAACGTCAATGTTTTAATTTTAATATTAAATTATTAGCTAAAAAAGAAGAATTTGGTGTGCCATACACGTCTTGTGTGCCCTTTTGGTCTTGCCGTAAGCGGCAGGTTGTAACGAGGCTTAGTTCCAAGGAGCAGGGCGTGAACTAGTGGACGTGTGGTTTGGATTTTATATGGTTGTCAGATTAGAAAGTTGTGCTGTGAGCTCCAATTTTGGAGGAGAGGTGTAGCAGTTCCCGTTGTGATAATGTTTCAAAAATATGACGCTTTATTATTATTCTAATTAAATTTGATGAGTTCTTATGTAATTTACAGCACGCTAGTCAATGAGATAGTAAAGCTAAAAATAACAAGTTCAAGTCCTGTGTTGCTCACTTTTGAGCCAAAACAGCTATAAATAGCAATATGTTTTGCATTAGTTTCGTCAAAAATTTGGCAATTTCACATCCACTAATTTGGCCTTATATTTTTTACGTCCCACAAAAAATCAATTTTTTTATTCTTCTTTTCTCTAAAAAATTCTTATTGGAATTCTCAGTTTTGTAAACGTGTTTTTGATTTCATTGCAATTGAAAAAAATTTTTTTAATCATTTTTTTTTAGAAATTAATCCAATAATAGGCTATATAATTGGCTATGACAACATTACAAACATCCTTTATGGACTTTCCAAGAGCTCAACAGATTATTTAACTTCTTCAGACAGAGGTAATGAATGACCTTTTTTGTTTTCTTGTTGCAGAGGCAATCGCAATAACTAGTTGTCTCAACAACATTTATAAAAACAAATCATTTAATAAAAATCTATAGGCACCTTGCACTGGCACTCGGTTTATACATGAAGTACGCAATATACACAAGTGTCAGCATAATGGATAATTACCGTATCTCCTACTTATCTTTTGTAGTATGCAGATCAACGGATTGAAAGCGCGCGCAATTTCGATTGGTTGATCTGCATACTACAAAAGATAAGTAGGAGATACGGTAATTAACCATTATGGTGACGCTTATGTATATTGCATACTTACCGAGTTCCAGTGCAAAGTGCCTATTAAGATTATTTTGGTCAAAAAACATAAGGAAGCACAGGAGTATTATATACAGGTTTTTATAAAATAAACATGTTTTGAAAAAGCTTTTAGTTTAAAAAATTTTGAAATTTAAAACTATTTGTATTTTCGCACTTGATAAGTTTTTTTTTGTTTTTTTCTAAGTGTTTGAAATAAACAATTTTTTTTTAATTTAATTGAGGAAACACCTGGAAATATATAAGTGAATTGGAATGGTCGGTTGTTGAGCCACAACTAAAGAAACCACATATCCTTTGGCATCGGACTAGTAAAGAAATGCCTCTGACTCCCATCGACGGATCTGATCTATGGACAGGTGCAGTTTGGTGTAAACCTTTGCATTAGGAAAATTTACTTAAATTCTACCGTTAATGAGGGCAACTGACTTATATTCGGCCAGTCTTAATTTCGACCAATGTCTGTTATTTTCTTCATGCGCAAATATATGAAGTAAACTGCGTAAAGATCTGACTAGATATATCGTAATGTAATCTACCAAGCAAAAACAGTCTACATTATAATTTGCCGCAAGGCAAAAACTAACAGCCGGTGGACCTATATTAGGATGGCCGGTTTGATTTAAGTCAACCGTACGGTTTTTTATACCAAACTCTGTGAAATATAGAAGGCACAAGAACCAATGACAAATATTAAAGGTTCAAAACTCCAAATGATTATTTTGTGATAGTTAATTTTTCACTCGTGAACATATTTTTAAAAAATATGCAAAAAGAAGAGTTTTAAACCTTTTATTATATTTTATTTTTTTTATTTCGTAAACATTTAGCCAGAAAAAATAGCCGTTAAAAAGTGAAAAAAAAATTATTCCACCAAACCCAATATTTTTTACAAGAACTTAAAATTTCAACAACAAACTTGCATTAAATAAATTGCATGGAGCCAGAAAACATCATTTGGGGAACTTTGGTCTCTAAAACACAAAAAATAACGTGCAGTTTCAGGCTTTAATCGCTTATTCATTTAGAAACCCGTGAAAAACAGGCGTCTAAACGAATGACAATTGCTGTTTCAAGCCATCGAAAAGCAAAACCAGGTGATCAACATATCATCTAAATTACCAAATAAATGCTGTTGAATCACATTAAAAATACCAATTTCATAACCAACTGCCACCACCACCATCAAAGGCTGGTTCAATATTGTTCACTACTTCAGCCATTTTCACCACCAATGTTGCATACTGCGCCAAGCGTTGTAGATTTCAACGTCCAAACCAACGTTTCAGCGACAATTTGAATAAACCATGCATATTATCCAGTTAATGAACCAGAAAGTGCTGAAGCTATTAAGACCAAAGCTGATTCAAAATGAATAGGTTCAATATCAAATATTTTGTTTGATCAAAAAACCAAGGAACAATGTACCAATAAATAATTAACAAAGGTCCAAAGCAGGATGAACCAAGCGAACATATAA
>JASAMX010022125.1:0-10854 GCA_030248175.1 Microlaimidae sp. YZB2_3
ACCCGGGACTATTTTGTGGCACTGTTTCGTGCGGTACTCTTATGCGTCGGCCCCGTGAGTGATTTAATATTTTAGTTCATTATGGTGATTTATATCTGGCAAGTTTATATGAGGAACTGGAAAAAACAATTAAAATTGTGCGGCATTTTAATTGTTTTTAATTAATAAAGCATTTTTTGCTCGTTTGACTTTTTTTGACGTTTTTTAAGCCAAAAATAAAAATTCGACAAAAAATACAGGTTATTAAAACTAGTTTTTTTAAGGTTTTGACGTAATTATTTAAAGTCTTGCTAATAACTATTAAAGCTTGCAAACGGGAAAATTTAAGTTATATGTACCAAGAACAATACCTAAGGATAAATTTGCAACCTTTAAAAATTTTTATTGTTCAGTTATAGCTATATATAGTTATAGCCAGTTTTTTCTAGGTGGCCGAAGTTAATGGCTCGCGCCTTTATTTCGGCCACTATAAAAATAGAATATTAAACCTCTTCTGGTCTTTAAGTGTAACAGAAATTTTAAAATTTTAAACTGGAATAACAAAAATAGCTATCGTTTGATTTTTAGACCAAATCTTGGGTCGATTGGAAAAACCTGAAAAAACTTATCTAAAAAAATAAAAACAAGTGGCCGAAGTTAAGTCAGTTACCCTATTTCCAGTGAATTTTTATTTGAGCAAACGAAGGCCTTTGATTGGCACAACATATTTGAAATAAACTGCGTGAAATAAATTTCTATATATCGTTGTACCGACATCATTTTATTAAAATGTATTATCATATGTAGAGGAAAAATTGAGAAACAGCGAGCGACTAGTAAATTTTACGGTTTAAAATATTTCAAATATTTATTGGTTCAAAATTTCGACCCCTTCTCTTCAAAATTTCTTAAATACTTTTTAAATATTGCAAAAGCAAAAGCAGTTTTTGGAGATTTTTAGTTTTTTGCCGCTCCGTAGGTACGGCGCTGCTGGCGCGCTTGGTTTCCAGTTTTTAATGTTTCAATTACAGAAAATGCTTAATTTAAAAGTTTGGAATGGACTTTTTAAAATTAATTTTTAAATTTTGAATAGTTTTACAAGCAAAACATTAAAAAAACCTATGTAGGTTTAAAATTAGTTAAAAAGCACAAATTTCATCTTTATTTTTACTAATTCGAAATCACTGTTCAGGAAAATACTATTTTGGTGGTGATTTTTAAATATTGTGACGTTTAATTAAAAAACAGAAACTTATTTAGCACAAACTGATATATTACAGCACTTCAACGTAGTGAAACATATCATTGTGTAGCAATTTTTATGAAGTATAGGTTTAAACTTAGAAACTAAGAAAGCTAAGATTTTTCAAATTTTATTTTTTTCTTTTTGTACCCTCTCTCGTACAGTAAAAGACGCTTATTCCGAACTAGTCTATACACTTCTAATATAAAGTAATCATAAATTTCTAGATATAGACCAGGGCAAAAAACCTCAATATCTAGTCCCTGATATAGAGTAGCTCTGAATAAGCGTCTTTTACTGTACGAGAGAAGGTGCAAAAAGAAAAAAATTAAAAAAATCGTAGTTTTCTAAATTTCTTTTTTCGTCGTTTAAACCAATAGGGTAGCTGACTTAATTTCGGCCACCTTTTTATTTTCTTAGATAAGTTTTTCAGGTTTTTGCAATCGACCCAAAATTTGGTCTAAAAATCAAAAGATAGCTATTTTTGTTATTCCAGTGCAAAATTTTAAAATTTCTTTTACACTTAAAGATCAATGGAGGTTTAAAATTTTCTTTTTATAGTGGCCGAAATTAACGCGCGAGCCATTAACTTCTGCAAGATGACTTCGGCCACCTAGAAAAAACCGGCTATAACTATTGCCGAAACGACCAATAAAAAATTTTAAAGGTTGTAAATTTATCCTCAGGTTTTTTTTCCTGTTTGCAAAATTTAATAGTTATTAGCAAGACTTTAAATAATTATGTCAAAACCTTAAAAAAACAAGTTTTAATAACCTGTATTTTTTGTTAAATTTTTATTTTTGGCTTAAAAAAATGTCAAAAAAAGTCAAACGGTATCTTTATAAATACGGTAGTACAATGATATTTAAAAACATCAAAAAAACGGCAGGTTCTTACACCTAAATTTTAAGGTGGCCGAAATTAACGGAATTTTAAAATGGATAGTTAGTTAAATGCATTGCAAAGTGATTTTAAAGAAAATATCAAAACATGAAAATTAACAACTTGGAGCCTCAAATAGAAGATATTTTTAGGTTATTTGTTTTTGCTTTGTTCTAAATTTGATGCAGTTTAAACAAAAATATATAACATTATAATAAAGGAAAAATATGTGACTTTATATATTTCTTAGACACATTGAGTGCT
Organism: Microlaimidae sp. YZB2_3; assembly: GCA_030248175.1. Classification (NCBI taxonomy): domain Eukaryota; kingdom Metazoa; phylum Nematoda; class Chromadorea; order Desmodorida; family Microlaimidae; species Microlaimidae sp. YZB2_3. The sequence goes on from JASAMX010022125.1 coordinate 2,369, forward strand.
CTTATTAGAGTGCGCCCTAATAAGAGCACTCAATGTGTCTGAGAAATATATGAAGTCCTTATTAGCACACCATGGCCCTAATAAGGGCGCGCCCTTATTAGCGCACTTATCGATTTTCAAAAAACAGATTATTTATATAGGTCTGTTTTATGCGACTGTAATCGTAGCTGCGATGACTCAGTGGTAGTGATTCGGCCTAGCACGGAACAAATAGCGGGTTCGAATTAAGCGGACGATGGACTTTTTTTAAACTTTTTTCTTCACAAAAAAATTGTCATAAAAAAATTTAAATTTTATTTTTTGATGTATTATTTTTCTTTTAATTTAACATGAGTAACCAACCAAAAAATTTGTTTGTTTGTTTTTGTTTCTGTGTTTTGGAAATTATACTTATTGCATTTTGTACACCATAACAACAGAAAACTAACCCAAATAATTTTTAAATGTTAATCCTGTTGAAATATGAGCTAAATAATCATGGCAAATTTAAAACTAATTCGTTTAGTGTTAGTTTTGTGAAAATGAATAAATATTTACTGTATACTTGCTTTTTAGAATAGTCAGTCTCAATTTTAAAGAAAAAAATATAAGGGAGCACGGAACAGTTTTTTTTAAGAAAATTGATTTTACCACAGAAGGTCCTAATTATTTAGGGTTATACCATAATTTTCAGCAAAATAAGCTTTTCACACATATTCTATTTGAACAAAAACTAAATTGGAATGCTAAACTACTTAATTGTTATGGCTTACCAAATGCAAGTATAAATTCCAAAATGCCATAACAAAAATAAACGACTATTTTTTTGGTGGGCTACTCATGTTAAATTAAAAGAAAAATAATAAAACAAAAAATAAGATTGTCAATTTTTTGTAAAGAAAAAAAATTAATAGAAATCTACCGTCCGCGGGTTTCGAATCCGTCAGATGCTTATTGGTAGGCTGAATTACCACTGAGCCATCATAGCTCCGACAACGTTTGCATAAAATAGACTTATAAATAATCTTTTTTTTTTTGAAAATCTATAAGTGGGCTAATAAGGGCACGCCTTTATTAGGGTCATGGTGTGCTAATAAAGGCGCGACCTAATAAGATGTCTTACACGCCCTAATAAGGGCCCCCTTTTCAGAAACAAGGCCCTAATTAGCGCATCTGAGTGCCCCAATAAGAGCGCGCTCTTATTAAGGCGCGCCCTAATAGGAGCACCCAATGTGTGTGAGAAATACATGAAGTCACATATTTTTCTTTATTATTATGTTATATATTTTTGGTTTAAACACAAAGCAAAAATTAAGAAAATCGCAAAAAATTTACTTTTTGTATGAAAATATTGATAATGCAGAATAACAAAAATAAAAAAAACTTTTCCAAAAAAATTTTATTTAACATTAATCCAGTTACGTTTGTGCTAGTTCTTTTGTGTTTTTAAAATAAGCAAATTTTCTAACACTCCAAATTGGTGGCCGAAATTAAGGCCTGGCCGAAATTAAGTCAGATACCCTACTTAATTAAAATCGCTAAACTATTATATGTTTACTATGTGAAAGTGCTTCAATATATCAGTATGTGCTAAATAATATTTGGTTTTTTGAATAAACATTCCAATAGGTAGAAATCATCACTAAAATAGTATTTTTTGAACAATGATTTCGAATGAGCAAAAATAATGTTGAAATTTGTGCTTTGAAACTAATTTCAAACCTACATAGGTTTTTTATTGTTTTGGCTGCAAAACTATTCAAAATTTAAAAAAAATAATTCTAAAAAGTCCATTCCAAACTTTTAAATAAAGCATTTTTTATATGGAAACATTAAAAATGAGGAAACCAAGCGCGCGCACCCACGCAAACCTATCTACCTACGAAGCGGCAGAAAACTAAAAATCCTCAAAAAAAGTGTTTGCTTTTGTAATATTAAGAAGTATTTAGAAAATTTAAAAAAAAGGGGTCCAGATTTTAAACCAATAAATATTTGAAATATTTGACGCCGTAAAATTTACTAAAGCTAAAGTCTTCCGGGCTGAAATTAAGGGCGTAGTCGCTCTACGCCAGGAAGAAATAAACAATAAACCCCTGGGCGAGAAAAACTTTAAAAAAAGTTTTCAGTGGTTATGTAACCAATTACTATTTAGTTGTGTCATGTGTTTGTCTGCACGTGATATTTTCTCAAAAAACGAGTGGTTACTTTGCCACTCATTTATTTTCACCCTGATAGAATTTATCTTTAGTCCGCTCACTGTTTCTCAATTTTCTCCCTACATATGATTGGCGCCAGTTGTTATTGTACCTTCTTCCTACACTAAAAAATCCTTATTCAAAACTATTTTATGGGTAAGCAAGCGAATTATAAACACTCATTGATTCCCCACATTTCATTACTTTTATTATGCTACATGTTATTAGTCTTTTGTTGAAATTATTTGAACACATGGTAGTTTAACCGTTCATCTTTTTATTTAACATGGATAAATTCTATTTAATATATCCGGCATCCTGGACAATAATTACTATAAAACAGCACATTAAAGTAAAATTATTGTAAATATCATGATGGATGCCGGATATTTACATGATGAGAGGTTTAACGATGTCACTTCAATAGTTTAAACGAAGATGTCAACTGAAATTTTTTTTAGCGTATTCCGTATGTTTATCCTGCAAACAGGTTGTCAATTTTTGATTTAAATAAACTAAAATCATTATATCAATAAAGCTTTCATATATATTAACCACTCCGTTAGTGAAATATGCGCACTTTAATAGTTTCCAATCCAAATGCTTTGAGCTATAGTGCAGTTTATATAGTTTCTTCACAAATACCTATTTTAAGCACCTGGATGTCCGAAATAGTGAAAACTCTTCCGCCACCACCACAGCCTCCACCACCAGTGATTCCTCCAAATCAGTCTATACCACCAGGTCAAATTGCAGAGCAACCACGACCCACTGCACCCCCACCACCACCTGGACAAGCTCCGCCTTATTACGGTACGCAAATAAACAAAGTTACCCAATACAACACCTTTTTACATGCACACACTTTAACACGACTCTGTGACCAGAAGACCTCTATGCGAACCCCGTAACGGTGGCTGATCTCCTCCAAGAATGACAAGAGGGGGTTAGCAAGGCGAGGAATGTGCTGGACCTTCTAGACCAATTCTGATGAAAGCATTGGTTGTTGGTAGACGACAACATTAATCTGTATATCGGATTATTTGTAGTTCTAAAATATGCTTAGGCTTAAGGTTAGTCAGGCTATGCCCGGTCAAATCGCATGGCAACCCCGACACACTTCATCCATAATACAACCAGGACAAACTCCGCCTTATTACGTTGTAAAAGACGATTTATATGTATATTAGATTATTTGTAGTTTTAAAATTTGATTATAGTTTGAGTTGTCCCAGTTCTTTTTTCTTATAATGGTTTGAAACAATCGCAATGTCTCGTTTCAATGCACTTGATAAATGTTTTTTTTTGATTGTCTTTTAATTCATAAACGATCTTTGGTTTACTAAAAATTATGTCCTATGTTTAGGCCAACCTCCGAGATACCCTCCATCGCGGTACGGAGAGGCGCCAAGAGCACCTCCGCCAAATGCCGGCGGTACGACCGTGGTAGTTCAGGGGGATCGTGGAGGTGGTTATCGACATGGGGGTATGGGAGACTTCGGGACGGGGATGCTAGTCGGCGGGATGATGGGATACGGAATGGGGCGTTGGGGCGGCTGGGGCATGGGATACGGGTACGGCGGTTGGGGAGGGGGTGGAATGTACCAAGACAATGACACGACCGTCGTCAACAATTACTACAATGAAACCAACAATGAAGTAAGTAAACAGACACGAAGGATAAAGCGTTTATTGAATTCTTAATGAAACATTTTGACAATTCACACTTGTCATCGTCAGTCAACTAAAAATATATATATTTGTAAACACGACAAGATATAATTATATAATTACAAATATATAATTTTCAATTGATTGAAGATGGCAAATGTGAATTGTCGAAACGTTTCATTATGAATCCAATAAACGGTTTATTCTTCGTTTTTATTATCCCGGTAAGGATGGGGGCTTTATTAAGGAAAAACCACTTTTACCTGCCTCCTACCTGCCTCCTACCTGCCTGCTACCTGCCTCCTACCTGCCTCCTACCTGCCTCCTACCTCCCTCCTACCTGCCTATCCTGCCTCCTACCTGCCTTTAAGGCAGTTTTAGCTGCCTTCTATCTGCCTCCTAACCTGTATATGCTTCAACATAGGAGGCAGAATCACCTGCCTCCTACCTGCCTCCAAGGCAGGTTTACCTGTCTCCATTCTGTCTCCTACCTACCTCCGCCCTGCTTCCTAGCTGCCTCCGAGGCAGTTTTACCTGCCTCCTACCTGCCTCCAGTGTTCCGGAGGCAGGTTCAAGAGCCGTTGCTACCGGGTTAAACCCTAAGAAACTTGTTTTCCAATAGACAATCTGTTGCGAATAAAGTAAGGGTTTTTTTGAGCCTGGCCTTATTTATTTCAGTGAAAGAATGCCGCAGCACTAGCGCTAGAAGTGCGAGCAAGCGTCTTGAGGCTTCATGTTTAATAAACAAAAATTTTTTTTTTAATTTTTACCAGCCTCAATTTTTCTTATCTTTTTGTTTGCTAATGACAATAAACTGTAAGAAAAAACACAAAATGGCACAGGGTCGGCATAGTCACATACCATTTGCAGTACTATTCAGACACGATATAAATCAAGAAAGATCGAGCAAAATTAATGACCACACACGACTTAAATCAGAAAGATTAAGTATACTTTTGTCAGCCGAATAATAATTTACCGCAGTCATAACGCAACTGGATTCTTCGCATTTTTTGTCATAAATTTATTTCGTAGATTGTTTTAAACGTGTTTCACCTCAGAATTTTTTTAGCTTTAAAATTTCATATAGTATTCGTGATTACGTCATATATGTCTTGCTCCGTGGGATAGGTTGTCGGAGGAGCAGCTGCAAAACAGGGCTTCAAAATAAAGGTGGGAATATGGCTAAAAGAATGCCGCGCGGGCGGGTTATTAGAAAGGCGCGGGTGCGTTATTAGACATAAATGTGGGCGTCCTTTTATGCGCGCGGTGTCCTTTGATGCGCAGGGGATTCCTTCCGTTTAGAACAATGGATTTTGACCAGGGTGTTTTTTAAAATTGAACTTTGAGAGCTGCTTTATACCAGAATGACAAGTGACAAGTGATAAGTGACAGCGCGTTCCACGCGCCTTTACACCCTTACACTGTCACTGGTCACTGCCGTGTGAACGCACTGGCACTTGTCACTTACTACTCCGTAGTGAACTTGGTCATACTGTTTTCTCCCTGCGTCAAGAAACTTCATATACTGTACTTAGTAATTTGGTAATAACTTTTCATTGACATAACAGAAGACGACTGAGAATATTGTAATAATAATATTATTGATTATTTGTTAATATTGTTATATAAAGTATTTGGTTACACAATTAGCACTGATAACATCAGCCTTACGTATCCTGTTTTATGCAAAATAAAAAAAAAACTTTAAACTTTATACGGTGTTTCTCGTTTATAGAAGTTAATTGTTACTTTTCCGCAACTATAATACGAACGCCCTTTCAATTTTCAGCAAACAAAAATGGTTAATTTTTTTTATAAAAAATTGTTAAACAATTTTTTTCAATTTTATTTTTACAATTTATTCATCTAAGAGGTTTTTTTTTAAATTTGTAACTAAATGTATGAAATTTTTGGGTTAATTAATTTTATAACGTTACTTTTTATTTGTGTAAAACAATATTTAAATTCGTTTACTATAAAATACAAAAAAATAATTTATTCTTAAAATTCTATAGTTTTTTATTGCAGCAGATTTTGAAACGCAGTTAAGAAAACGGATTTATTAAAAGTTATTGAATTATTGAAATATATTTTAGTATAATATTAGTTTTTTTAATAAAATCAATATTTTTAGTATAATGAAACAAACAATGACTATGGCAATGAACCAAATGATTATGACAATGGCGGTAAGTCCACTGTTTATAAAGTCACAATATTTCTTTTAGTTTCCCGAATTAATCTTGGGTTTTATGCGTTTTCAGACACCTTTTTTTAAATTCATTTTAACCTTTTGGAATATTTTTTGACTAAAAAATGCGTCTAAAACGCGCAAAGATAGCGCGCCAGTGTCGCTTAATCAACCAAAGTGACGTAACAAATAATTCGCATAAGCATAGTTGGCGCGCAGCTGATTGGCCGATTCGTATGATATTTTGTTATGATTTGTTTTTATGTTGTGTTGTTATTATGTTTGTTATGATATGTTGTTATTATGCTTGTTATGATATATTGTTACGTTTCGTTCGGCAGTTTTGCGCGGCTTTCCAACAAAAAAAATTAAGTCGCGTCGACAACTGTAAATGCACTTTTCAACCAAACCGTATGCAAGTTATTTCTTACGTGACTTTTGTCGATTTTGGAAAGCTGCACCACGTTCTTATTTTACACACTGAGCTGCGAAACGTGATATATACTTCGCACCTGAGCAGCGTTTAGAATTCCAAAACATTAATCCATCACTGTCATAAACAAAACAGATGCAAAGCAAATATATTATGTGTTCCTCATTCCTACATTTTGTAAATTTAAATAAGTAATATAACAGTAGTTTAGTAAAAACATATAGTTAAATTTAACTAAAATTAAAATTTAATTAAAATAATTTTAAGTTTTTAGCTGTTTGTTCTTCTTTTTTTCTCACAACGTTTTCCGCATAACAGCGGATTTTTTCCGTTTCTTCTGCGTGTCTACTATTCAATGTATAACATTACCAACACAACACAGATAATAAAGTTCAATTATTTAATCTAATTTAATTTAATTAATTATTTGATTATTTAGGCGATTATGATGATTATGATAATGGCGAGTATGACGATTATGGTGGGGACGATTTCGGCGGAGACGATTTTGGTGGAGATGATTTCGGTGGTGATTTTTAAAACAACGATTCTTCTGTGAAGTAGGGTAACTGACTTAAATTCGGACGGGCCTTAATTTTGGCCACCGTATGTTATTCTTGGCACGCCCAAGGCTATAAAATGAACTGCGCATGGCTCAATAAATGAGACGACGATCTATTCAGCCATAGGTTTAATTCGAAATTTTGCACATTGCAAAAATAACAGGCGGTGGCCGAAATTAGGGACTGGCCGAATTTAAGTCAGTTACCCTACAGATGGAGAATTGGTTTGCATTTTTGCTATTTTTTAAAACTAATGCCTTTTATATTTTATTATTTTTATAATGTGCCTAATATCTAATTTGATAGAAATAAAATCTTTAAAATTTAGTTACAACTTTGCAAGCAGGAACCGATTGGTAAAAATTTCGTTAAAATAAAAAAAAAACAATTGAATTTTTTTAATTTCTGAAACGGATTGCGATTTCGATCGCATTTTTTTCTTACAGATGAATAAAAGAATTTATAGACGTTTTTTTCTTTAAATCATCATTAATTCGCAAAAGTACAAAATTGCAAATAAGTGAATTGTGAATAAGCACCACTTTGGGTAACTGAGTTAAATCAGCCGCGCCTTAATTTTGGCCACCGGCTGTTAGTTTTGCTATGCTTAAAATTATTTAACGAACTGCGTATAGCTAGATAGAGTGTCATGTTATCTATCTAGCCATACGCATTTCATTTTATAACTGTAAACATATCAAAAATAACAACCGGTAGCCGAAATTAAGGCCTGACCGACTTTAAGTCATTTGCCCTAAAAGACAATATTTATGATATTTCCAATTGATATAAATTTAATGATTTAACACATGCTGTACGGTTTGCTTTGTGAAAATTATATTTCTTGATATGTTAAAAATTATTATACCAGTAAGATAGAACACAGGTTCTACGTAGAAGGAGTAACGTAATACTAAAATTGTCATAATAAACTGAAATAAAGTAAAATTAAAATTATAACAATTATAAGTCACCATAATTAAAAAATAAAAGTAATAAAAAGTCGGTCATAACCAGGGAAGAGCGCGGAGCGTTCTTTCCCTTATATTAAATGGGTTAAGTCACTGCGCGGTTAACCGTTGTTGATGGCGTCATCGAAAATCAACAAAACCTTTAATAGTTTTTTAGCCAATTAAAAATCTAAACAGTTTACATAACTAAAATAATACCCATATCTTTCTGATTTTAAAAACCTAAAAACTTTTGCTAAACATACCTGAATTTCATACTAATAAACTTAATTTGCTTAACTTTTTTTTCTTTTTCAATTTTGATAAATTCCCGTCTATTGAAACATTGTATCCCGCAGCGCTCACACGTCACCCAAAATTTATTTCATTTTTTTTTAAATATTTTTATTGTTGCCATATGGCTGGTAATTAGTGGTAAGGATATTTTTTCGCTTTTTGTTGAAAATCGTGCAGCAGTATATGTAATGGAACCAGTAGCAA